>CM040994.1:3402483-3471843 GCA_022985145.1 Pangasius djambal
TATGTTATGTTCATGTTTATGTTCATAAACTTTTTATTTAATAAAATATGTTTTCATAGTTTGTGTTGTCCCTTATTATCAATGCAAAATGGTCACTAACTAAAGAGGATTTATGCTGATATTGCCCAAAAACCCTATTTTGTTCAGGCGTTTCCAAACTTTTGGAGGGCAGTGTATATATCACTTATCCTTATTCTGCCATAGATGCCAACCTCTGAGAGGAAAAGTGGTCAGATTCGGGACTGTTTACAATCCAAGAGCTCAAAAATAACTGTAGTTATAACTTAACTAAGTGTTATAAATACAGCATATACAGCAACTAAGCCACACACACTGTCTAATTCTAGTAGGGTAAATTCTTCCTCTGTTTCTGTTTTCTTTTTTTTTAGCCACAGACTGGAAGTACTCATACACTCGAGAAGGTCATAAGGTCCCTTTCGCCACAGCGGGAGACTGCTACAGCGCCGCCCGCTGCCCACAGGTGGGAACGACTTCTCTGGATGATTAGGCATCCTGGGAATGTAATAGAAAGTCTTGATCAAGGCTTTGTTCGCATGCAGTGAATAAAACACATGTGGGTGGCATTGGCTGGTACAGAAATAGACCAGAAATAGAGATGATTAAAGAATCTAGTAGGAAACAAGAAATGTAGAGTTTGAGAGGAATGTGTGTGTGCGTTTTTGCAGGTCCTGCCTGATCAAATTTAAACCCAGCGATCTATTTGACATCTGGCGCTCATTTCTAAACTCTTCACTCTTTCATCCATCCTATATTTTGGTATTCGTGTTCTTTCTAGCTCTCTACCACACTCACTCTTCTTCTCTTCTTGATCATGTTCCTATGTCTCTCAGCTCCCCAGATGAGAGAAAACATTCTGAAACAGACTTTCTTTTATCCTCTTTTCCTTTACCCGAGTCACTGGAGAGGAAGCGTAGCTCGACTGTGTCCCATTCAAACAGTACAAATGTATTTCAGTGAATTAAAATTCTTTTAGTTTTTAGTGTTTTCAGGCAACCAATGCTCACTGAATATCCTATTCATTTATTTATTTATGTATTAATTCTTATTCATTTTTAGTGGATACTACCAGGGCTGCTTCTAGCAGTCACTTAGGACAGGCGGCCCCGTAAGAATGTAGGATACATATAACAAAAATGGAGCCGTTTGTTGGTCAGTATATGGTAGAACCACCTTTGGCTGCAATTACAGCTAGGATATGTCTCAATTAGCCTTGCACGTCTGGATCCTGATGTTTTTGCCAATTCTTCTTGGTAAAATTGCTCAAAATCTGTCAGATTGATTGGAGACCACTGGTGAACAGCAATTTTCAAGTCATCGATTTGGCCTCACAGGTCGACTACTATAGTTATGTCCTTTATATTTCATAATACCATTGCTATGAAAAATACTCAGTAATCACTGACTATTTCTATGTGAGAGATGCCTCTAACATAGATCCTGTTTGAGGATCCACTTGCTGAGTGTATTTCTGTTCTGGATCTTCAGGGCCGATTCAGCGTCAACCTCTCAGGAACAGGCTTCCAGGTGGCTGAGAGTACCCAGTGGATTTCCCAAGGGAACTATGCCGTGGCAGACATTCACAAGTCCCAGGTACCTTGTTCCTAATGGTGAAAAAGTGCCAAGCAAACATGCTAATGATCCATTAATCTGATCTTTTACCTGCTCTTGTCCTGAATCTAATCATTTGCATATGACCTTCTCTCATTTCCCAAATCCTCACTGTCGAGTCCTCTAATCCTGATTCCTCAACCTTTCTCTACTTTCCTTTTTTTGACATCGCTTCATACACCTTATCAAGCCCTCCCTTCCCTGAACACACTTCTTCTCTCCATCCAAACACTCATTGCCTCATTTCCCCCCTCTTCTGGAACCTCAAATGCACAGCCAGGGAGCACTATTGAGCAGTTGCTACAAGAAGACCTCCATTTCTGTGTTTGTAATTGAAATCAGTCAGGGGCGCCTTTTTTGGCAGGGAGTGAAAAGGTTTGAAATGAAAAGCGCTCCACATGGAGAGGAAAGTGGACAGAAAATCAGTTGTAGTAAGTTAAGAGCTGCAGAGAAGCCTGCTGATCGGATCATTATGTCGATGAGAGCCTGCTTTTTTTTTTTTTTTCTTCGTTTGATGCTATTTCCTGGATTTAATGTCTCATTGTTATTTGTTCATGTTATACAGCTTTGAGTATAACAAGCACCTAAACTCTTTTCATTATTTCGCTTCAATTACAGAGAGTTCATGTGTAAGTATATTAGAAGGTGCGCATTAATAGAAATCAATTGAATTAAAACAGGAACTTCTGACCAGACAGATTTGAGAATTCGAGAAAATCGCTGTGGTATAATCTCTAATATTCTATGTTTGATGTACATTGTAAATGTAGCTTTTGCAAGTACAGCCTGTGACGTGCATTTCCTTTCTTGTTTCACAGGATGGCAGTAGAGTGACAGGAATGTGTGGTGGCTACTGTGGCAAATGCACTCCGTCCTCCAGTTCAGGCCTTCTTGTCCAAGTTACATGAGCCCCAACCTTCTTACAGGTCCAGACTTATATTCTTCATTCTTGCAACTACATACATTTGGGTGACAAATGAAAGGAAAAACAAACATTAAGTGTCTGTAGAGGTGAACCCTGTTCATCCAAAATACATTCCCTCAGCTGATGTCTTGATGAAGGTGATGGAGAGAGCTGTCTATCCCGTCGCTCCAAAATCCTAATTAGGCTCAACTGAGTTGAGATCTGGGTTAGGTTGAAGGCCATAGCATTTTTTAATCCTTATCAAACCATTTAAAGAGCGCTTGTGCATTGTGGATGGGGGCGGAGTCCCCAGTAAAGGTATCAGTAAAGGTGATCAGCCAGAAGAGCTTTGATTTGCAGAGCTTTGTATTGACTCTTTCCTCTAAAGGGACAAGCGCATGTAAATCAAACCAGCAAAATAAATAAAGTCCCCCCCAATCCCACACACACACACACACACACACACACACACACACACACACACACACAGCATAACAGAGCCACCAGTTTTTTCCTTTAATTTGACACCCACTTGTACCTTTTGTGAACTGGGAATGTGCAGTTATAAGTACCAACCTATAGAACTATAGAATTAAAAGGTATAAGGGTGGAACAAGTGACATCAGCCTTGAAAGTAAACCATATGTAAGTGTGTGTAAGCTTTATGATTCATACTTTTGCTTATGCTGCCACAAATATATACCCTCCTGTGCATTTTTTTTCCCTCATCATATTTTCATGGCTGATTTTTCTTCAGGATGTACTCTTCTCCTGAGAGTCTTCTCTCTGCGTGGTGCTAAAGACAATGAAGAACGTCCCTCGTCCGTCCCCTGACTTTCTGCTGTCCATGTGTAAATATCAGCTGGTGTATGTAATGTACAGAATGTGTTGAATTATTTATTATAATCCACGTTTATTTTTATACAATTATTTAAAATGCTAACAAAGCCATTTGTGAATTGTTGCCTGTTCACAACGCAGGCTATTTGTTCCTGTACAGTCAAAGCAAAAGACGTAATGTCCTTCATCAATGTGCGTGTTACAGTTTTGTCTAGCATGTCATGCTGAGATTTGGGTCTCATAATAAGTGTTGCGTGTTTCATAATTGAAAAATGTCCTGAGTCAGGGTAGGTAGGATATTAAGAAACCAGCGCCTAAAAAATAACACATGGGAAAAGTATTTACATTCTACGTTTTCATGTGTTCATGTGTCATACATACGGCCTGTGGATGTTTAAGGGGACTTGTTGAATTTGTGGGTCCTGTAGAAAGGAAGTCAGATTTTCCTAGCTCAGTTTAAGCCGGAATTACACTGTCGCAGACAAAAATCACAAAAGCACTGAAAGTGGAGGTCAGCCAATGACAAACTTCTGGAGGGCTCAGAACCGGAAAACGCTGACTGATGAAGTAAAGAGATTGTAGTTTTCTTTAATCACAGGTCTATCGTTAGAGGATCTTCATCATATAATATGACATGAAGAACACATTTGATCATACAGTCAGTTATAGAATTCAGCCAAGATTTTTTTGGGATGATCTCACAGGATATGTGACATGATATTCTTAAAAGACCACTGAAATCGTAAAACAGGCTTAAGTTAGTGGAGGCAAAATAGAAACTCAGGGTTATTCTAGAGAATGAAGCAGGTAGGGGAAGTGGTGATTGGATCTGGTAATATAACCTTCATTCCAGACAGCATAGGCAATCAGTGGACAAACAAGGCTCAGAATGTACACTAGAGTTTGGCAAGACTTCGCAATGACTGTGTAACATCCTGGATTCTGAACAGAATAGCAGAATAAAAATGTTGACAGGAATCTGAGAGCAAAATCGGCCATGCTGTCTGGTTGGGAGGGATGGCATTACTCTCTACTGTCAATCAGAGTGACACTAACCAATCGTGGGTGTCTGTGAGTTTGTGTATGTGGAGTAGTGTAGACAGTGACGGGGAGGGTATATTAAAGGAATACTCCAGTGAGTCTCATCCTCATCTCTACTGACCACATGTGTCGTGAATATGTTATTACTACAGACAAAAAATTCATTTCCCAGTACTGAGGGAAAAAAACTTAAAATCTGTTTACTTGAAACGTTCATACTAAGGGCAGATGTTGAATTCTGTCAATAAATGTTTCAATTATATGACTATATTTTGCAAATTCAAAAATATAACAATTAAAATGTTAACCATAAAGGTTCAAGGATAAGACAGAAGTGAAGAAAGTTTTCACAAAGGTGTTCTTATGGAGTTTTTTGTCCAACTTTCCAACACTGCGTTAAGCAACTCATTAAAAAAGTAGTTCCGGTTACTTTACATTTTCTTCGATTCTTTCCTCAGAAGAAGTAATCCTAATTCTGGAAGATTGTACAAATTATACAGATTAGATCTTACTTTTACAAATTAATCTGTCTCAAGAATTAATGGATGTGTTCTAGAAAAATAAGTGTCTCTTAAATATTTGACAAAATTCACCAGCTGCCCCTAGACGTCCATTATAAGTAAGTTTAAAGTAAACAGTTTTTCACATTTTTTCTCCTCAATATGTGTTGAAATTTGTGTTTGTATTAATCAAGAACCACACATACACTACAGATACAGTGAATCGAGATCAGGTTGAAAAACACTGGAGTATTTCTTTAATGGAGTTTGTTAAATCTCTTCAGTTAGTGTGGAAGTGAGAATGTACAGTATAAAGGAGCCTTCAGCGTGTCGTCTAGAGTTTATTAAGCACACTGGGATTTTAAAAAGCCTGAAGTACCGTTACATGGCAGAAAGAGAGGTATCGGGTCTATGGAGAGCTCTGACATGACAGAGAAGAAAAAAAGCAGCTTTTGAGTCGGAATTTTTTTTTTTTTTTTTAAGACAATCCGTGAAAATTTTCTCTTTTGACAAGGAGAGGAAATATAACATTTGGTGCTGATGCTTTGGTGAAATATGACATTAGTTGTTTCTGCTTTATTTCAGGAGATGTTTACTTCAGGTAAAGATGATGCTTACTTTTAGCCATAACCACAATTTTTGGGAGTTTTGAAAATTAAGCCCACAAGATGGATGACAATTGGTCAATTAATAATTATTAAGTAACTAAAAAAAGCACCAAAACCAATATAGAAAATACAGAAAAATATAGGGAAAAAAAAAAGAAAATTTTTGGTGTTTGTACGTTTGTTTTATTTTTATTTCTGAATACCTCAAAATTCTGCTCATATGTTTTATGTATTTGTTTTTGTAATTTGAATTTTTTTATGACTCTGCTCGCAAAAATAGCAAAATTACTGTTAATTGTGATCTTTTAATTTTATGTTCTATCTTTTTCAGGTCTCATTTTGCTTTTCATGTTCATTTTCATTTTGCCTGCTTTTTTTTTTATTATTATAAAACCTTCACCATTACTTCTCTAAGTTTTATGGTTTCAGAGTATTTCTCAGGCACGTATTGGTTATTCCACAATGTTCATTTTGTGAATTTGTATCCATTTTTAGAGCCACTGGTATTGTCCATATTCTTAGAAAAAAAAAGCCATATGTGCCTTAACCTAACAGACGGTGCTATTTACGATATAGTTTATTCAATTAATAGATTGTCATTGAGGATCTGGACTCTGAAGTTTTTCCTCATGTTAGGTAAATGTTCTTACTAAAAAAAAGGGAGTTCACGTTTGGTAGCCAAGTCCAAGCAGTCCATGGTTTGTACAGTTTTATAAAATTATGTTGTAATTCAGATTTTATGCACGCGAGTTTGTGTCTGCATTTCTGTATTTATTATATTTACAGATGTAAATCGATTTTTGCTTGTTTAAAATATATACAAACGTATGACTTGTGCGTCTGCTAAGCCAGGTTGATATGGATTTGCAGTGTTATGATTCTTGTACAGATCACGTAAAGGGAATGTTAATGCAATAAAACCACCCTTGATTAAAAATTAAAAAAAACAAAAGAATCCGCACTTTTCCGTCTGATTTACTCCATCTCCATTATGCAGTGGTAACTAAATTCTTCTGTGTGTGTGAGGCTTTTATTTAAAAAATAATTTCAATCCCTGATCCAGAATCAGATCCATTCCATTTATAAATCTGCTTCCCCCCCCCTCGCAATATCATTTGCTATATTTAACTAAGTTAGCCTGTTTGCTTTGCTAATGGCAGGTTAGACTAGCTTTGCTTGCGGTAGCTAACGTAAACAGCTAGGCAGCAATTCAAATTCTAGCTAATGGTAAATATTGGTTATTTACATAATATTTTATTTCTGATTAAATTCATTAACAAGCTATGTAGCACTAGTCGCGTATATAAGCAGAGATTGAATGTTTTTGGGCAAAACAGCAGAGTTGCTTTAAAAAACGAACATCATCGTTAATAAAATCATAAAACCAAATTAACGTAAATGTTCATTTTCACATGAACTAAATTACATCAGTTAAAAAGATTTACTTTTTACTCTTTAATACTTAAATACATTTAAAAGGAGAAACTTTTTTACATTTTAGATTTTTGACTGGATAGATGTTATTTATACTTTCACTTGTATGTAATTGCTCGGTACTTTTTCCACTCACAGTTTAATTCGGTTTAATTCATTTACTGTGATAATCCATTATTTTTATTTTTATTTTTATTTTTAGAGCATGTCTGTTAGTTTTTCTTTTTACTTTTTAAAAATGTATTTATGTAAAAATTCCATTCAGGCTTGTCGATGTGGACACGCAAAGCAAGCGGCCGCTGATCCTTTCTTTATCTAGGCATGAGACTGGGATTGATAGTGCAGGGTACATAATTGTGTATGCATTACATCAGGTATTGAAAGATGGAATAATGGATCAACATTAGCTCACTCCTGCTCAGAGTGAATGGTTTGACTATTCAGAACGCGAAGGCCCTTGAGATCTGAAATCCATGCGACTGATCAAGCCTTCTTCACTCACCCTCCTAAAGCCTTTTCTTCTCTGATATAATAGCAAGTGCTTGTTGAGGAGCCAGTGCTGCATTACTTAACAGGAAATTTAATTACGAATTCCCCTGATGCTGCAGTAGAGTTAGGAGCACCGTGTAAATGAATATTATTCGTGAACAAACCTGCAAAGTGTGCACTTTTTATATATCATTTTATATACAGTATAATTGCATTATACATTATACATACGATGTGGAAAATATTATGGAAAAATGTAACAAAAGTATGATCTAAAACTTTATTATATCTTATTTTAATTATGTTTGAGTCTCTGAGTTTAGATAAAAGTGATGCTCCTTTACCAGAACACCTTCCAAAAAAATTGTGAGCTGACGTTGCACTCAAGAAATGTGCCGTGACCTCACCTTGAACTAGGGACCGCAAAAACACTCCCGCATTTGTGCAAACAACTGAAAAGATGACAATTGTAAAGAAGGAGAGTAAAAAAAACACCTATTAACTAACTAAAATGACACGTCAAGCAACTAGAGAGTGCATTATACATTTTAACAGGCAGAAACCTCATGTTTTATGCTTCACTGATGGGAGATGATAAGTCATCCATGCGCTGTTAGAGGAATATAATCAGCGATGGCGCGGTGTGATGAAGCGGAGTTACTGTAATCATCTGGAAGCACACTCCAAAATGTTTTATTCCTGTTATGCCACAGGACTTCTCTTTAACCAATCTTTAAGTGTCCAATGAAATGCCAAACTTTTTTATCCATTTATTGTTACATTTAATGTTGTGGAACATCCAGGAATCAAGTTCCTGTTATTACTTATGTTATAGTAGCTATAAACAGTCATTTCCCTCACCACTTTCCCCCCTTATTTTTCTCTCTCTTCAAATTAATAAGACAAACCGGAGAAGCCGGAAACTCCTCTGTCCTGCAGACTTTCCACTGGCGATTGTTACAAAGTGCTAACACTGGAGACTCCTTCCATAAAATGGTAAACGTCTAGCACGTATATTTTATTTATGATTTATTATCAGCCATGGTCTATGTGGAGAGTGCAGGGAATTAGCTGTTGTTACAGAAGAGTAAGATGTAACTTGCAGCTGCTGTTACAGAAACTTGGTCAACATTTTCTGACCAATCAGAATCGAGAATTCAACAGCAGTGTGGTGTAAATAAATAAATAAATAAATAAAGTTTCCGATGGTGAAAAACACACTTTCAATTAGATCTGAAGCTTAATGAGGATCTCTAATGATGTATTTATTTCTGATTGGCTAAGATGAGTTGGGGGGAAGGAATCCGGAAGCGGATCGTTACACATTCACCTCACACACACGCACACACACACACACACAGGGTGCACGATGGTCAGGGTTTCACGCACAAACGCACACACACGCACACACAGAGGGGCGCGCAGGGACTCCTCCGAGTGTCCTCTTTCATTCCCAGCTCTAATTCACCTCTCTGAACCTGCCATGTTCAGCAGAAGCTCTAAGAGGAGGAACTCCAGCCGCTCGGTGAGTGAAGTGCAGTTTTATTTCGCCACTGTGCGTCTTTACGCATTAAAGTTTCGCTGCACCGAGCGCAATATTGCGTGCGTAATTGCGTAATGCGTGGTTCGGAGGATCCGCATACTACCGCACTAAACAGTGTGCCAAAGGTATTGCACCTGAAGTGGTGCAGTGTCTGGACATACCCCTCAGTGTCCTGCTGTAGTAAGCAGTTCGGGACTTATCCAGTGTGTTTTTCCCCGTTCATCCACCATGCGCTCGGAAAAACTGTGTTTTTAATTTTTATTTCCTGTGAATGATGTTTCAACTAACATTTCGCATGTCTTTCGCATGTATCAGCATTGCACTGGCCACTGAGTATATCAATTATTCAGCAGAAGTTCATGAATAATGAATAACCCACACACGCACTCCCAGGCTTTTGCAGGACACTGAGACTGGGGCAATGTGGGGATCAGGGTGTGGGGATTAGGTTATTATGGGAGGATTAGTGATGAATATCTACCTGTTACATGCATAATTTTACCTGAGAGATAGCCTGGTCTCTTTTGGGATGGCGGGGGAGAGATATAGTAGAACTGAACCACACTCACATTAAAAATAGTACCTTTCTTGTCACTTGTCATCTTTTGTACCTTTAATGTGTGTATTTCATCAGGAAATGTGAATATAGTATACCTTTAAATGATAAAAGATACTAAAGATACTAAAGGTACCAAAGGTACGCTTGAGAGCATTATCCCAGGTACAGTTTAGTGCCCCACTAAGAGCTACATTTTTGTTCCCACTGGAAGATATACAGTAAATGCACAAGTTCAATAAAAAGTTGAATTACTTTCATAATGTTCCAATATGTAATGTACAAAACACATTAAATTTGTTTGTACTGAAATATTTATTTTGTGTTTAGTGACTCTGGTGCTAATTCGTCAGTTGGTGTTGCATTTTCGTTGTTCCTGTCAGAAGTTAGGGGTTGCGTGTTGCACAAGAGCAATTGGCATTGTTATTGCTAGTGCAGCAACATCATACCAGTGAGAAACATTGGACTCTGAGTCCCAGAATGCGACGCATCTATACGAGATAATCTACAAAATGAGGAGGTTGATTTAGCATAAAAGTCTGAGTAGAACATGCAGATAAGGAGTTGAGAGAGTTGGATGAACTAAAGCACTAAAGCTCCGCTGCATCGCTTTCTTCAGATAGAGATGAAGCAAGGGCTCAATCCCACTGTCACCATGACCAGAAGGTAGTCAGATGGCATTGTGGGTAATGCAGCAAACCATTAGTGAAAATAGACCAACATGAATTGAGAGAATTTCACTATAAAATAATTCTTGGATGCTATAGAAGATCACGTGTTAATTATAAAGACTAGTACACAAGTCATTCAAGGTTGGATTTTTTTTTTGCCTTTAAGGAAAGCATCCCAGTAAAGCATTTTGGTACTTTTTTATTTCTGAGAGTACATGGATGTATCTGACTTCTTTGAATGTTTCTCTTCTCTCCCGATTTAGCCTACTGCACTGGATGATCTGGGAAGAGGCCAACCCTGTAATGTGTGTGGGGAGCAGTGTCCTGGCTTCATCATGCACAAATGGAGGTAAAACAGATTGTCTACACAAGCACACACACCTCCTCCTTCAGCAAATGTGTCTTTCCTTATCTCGCCTATCATCTGTGCATCATGTAGAGCAAACAGAGTATCGGATTCACTCTGGAGGTGCTGAGGAGAGTCTTACTGCTTGTAAGAAAAACACAGAGTTAGTTGTGTGAAAATGCAGTTTATCCATCGTTAGTTAGGATTTCTAAACATCAAAGAGCCACACGCTTTCATACCTCGTCTCATATTTCTGTGGTTTTCACGGATCGATGTCCTGCTAAGCTCTGGATCTGTGTCTGGTCTCATATTTGTTCAGCTGAGGGTAAGAACTGAGGGTTAAAATGTGCCTTAATAGGCCATACTAGTGTTCTTGTAGTGAATAGACTTGGCAGTGCGTGTATTGTGCGAAGCTTAGCCGCCCTCCCAAAGATAACTGTTTACACTGAGCCGGCTATTCACGCTATTCTGGAGGTTCGAGCCACATTCCTGCTTGGGCGACTCCAAGGCTTATAATGTAGAGTCAGTGGTGTGGAATGGAAAGGAGAGGTTCGACTGGACTGTAACTCAGGGTTAACAAGCAATAATGCTAGCTTTTTTTTTTTTGCTAGGATTTCAATATGACATCAATTTCCATGGATTTTGTTGCTGGTTTTTCATCTGGCAGAATTTTGGGGCAAAAAACCTAACATAGAGCTCAACTCTGACATGCAAATTAGCATTGTCAACCAACAGCACCACTTGAATTGCCCTCAACAGATCCACAAAAGAAGCCAAACCATGCCGTAAAAAAAACAAATAAGTACCGCCATTTTTTTCCTTTAGTCAGTCAGGAAGTTGAAATGGATAGTATAACTCTTTCCCTTTTTGATTGGCAAGTTAGGAAGCTTGCTAGTATCGCTAGGACTTTATTTAGTACCTCTAATTCAATCAAGGAAAGTTCAGTTGCACTACTGTGCTGCTTCTTAAACTTGTCATGGCTAAAACTTGGCTTGCCTTGAAGTCAGAGGTTGGAATTACGTGATTTTTGACCCTTGTGCGTTCCATCTACAAAGTGGGAGAAAACCACGGATGACTCCATGTTTGTCTTTTGTTAGCAACAAGCAGCAAACTATATAGTCAGTGTTAGATTTATCAGGTGAATATGTCTGTATTGTTGATTGATCTAAAGCAAATACTTGCATATATAATATAATTCCTTTAAAGGTAAGAAGTGCTGCATTGTTTGATGCTGATGCTGTGAGCAGCCATGTTGATTTGACGTCACTTGCTGAACTCAGAGTTGAGGAGACCGTCCCGAGTTCCTGAGCAGAAATTCCGAGTTGAGAGGGATGTTTATTCTCAACAGAGGTTGGAAATGAGGAGTTCCACACTTTAGTCGAATGCTGCATTAGTCCTGTAACAATCCTGATTAGGTGATGGCACCAATGCGCTTGAAATCCTGAAGAAAGAGACATATTACTTTCACTCTGATCAAATTCTGGGTATCATGTTAAAGTCCGGCAAAAATGTTTACTTTTCACATCTATTAAATGTCTTGCTGCTTACTGGGATATGTGTAGAACTTTCGAAGAAAGCCATACATTTCATGCAGCTTGCAGTTCTTAAACTGTTTGCTGAGCTACGCATATTTCCACATTTCTGATTTTGCCCAGAAAGCTAATTTAATTCAGTACCCTGTTTATAGAAACTCCTCTTGGCTGTGAAAGCAAATATTGGTTCCTGCACTGCAGTCTTTACCGAGGAAGGTGGGGCCGGTTGTCTGGTTGGTTTTTGAGAGCGGAGAAAGCTCGCCTGTGCTTGCTCCATTGCTGTAAACTATTACAGGGCAACAGTCAGCTCAGGAATGCAGCCTTAATTACCCAACTTTTGCAGCTCTACAATAAAATCAGAGTTTCTTCCCGGCAAAATGACTGCAGACATTTCTTACTGAGTTCCGGAGCCTATTGTTTGTGTGTGTGTGTGTGTGAGAGAGAGAGATGCTCAGTATGGGGTGACTTTATAGCCTTCAGTGCAATAACATCTCTTAAAGAACTTTATGAAGGCTGAAATAAAGGCATTCATTATTCTGACAATTTTGTGTGTGTGTGTGTGTGGGGGGGTGCTTTGGCTGAGAGATAGTTAGATAAGGTATGTGGCCATGATTTGACCCTCGACAAGGAGAGATTAGGAAAAGCAGACAGGCAGGTGTACACACAGACACACACACTTTAGATCCCTTTGAGAGGGCAGTTAGTAAAGCAAACAGAACTAGATGAACTTGCTAGCAGCTGCTGTCAGGTTGAACGTATTTGTTTCTCCTGGTGCTGTTCTTCACACTTTATCAGGTATATACTCTTAAAAAGGTTTCTGTAAGGGTTCATTGGATAATTAAGGGTTCTTAGATTCCACAAAAAGGTTTTACTGGAGGACAACCGAAGAACTGAAGAAGAGTTCTGAAAAGTAGGTATGAGTTTAGCTCCATCACCACAACATTTCACTGAGTCGATTCAGTGCACTGATCTCAGTATGATTCATGATTGCAGCATGTATCAGCTGCGACTGAATCCTTCCAGTGAAGGAGGTGTGGCCTCTGTCAGTACCAGAGAAGGAGGTGTGGTCTCTATCAGTCATCTTTGAGTACCAGAGTAGGAGGCTTGGCCTCTGGCAGACATCTGTGAGTACCAGTGAAGGAGGTGAGGCCTCTGTCAGTCTACTGTAAGTACCAGAGTAGGAGGCTTGGTCTCTTTCAGACCTCTGTCAGTACCGTTGAAGGAGGTGTGGCCAGTGTCAGTCTCAGTGAAGGAGGCCTCTGTACAAGCCAATCCCAGTGAAGGAGGTGCGGCTTGTGCATCAGTCCCAGTGAAGGAGGTGTTTCCTCTGTACCAGTGAGTCCCAGTGAAGGAGGCGTGGCCTCTGTTAGACCTCTGTCAATACCAGTGAATACTGTCAATACTCTGTGCCTTACTGGAACTAATAAATAATGATGGTAATGCACTTGGAACTCACATTCCCATTCTGCAACATTCATCCAAGCTGGGATTCCTTAAATAATACAAGATTTTCTACATATAGGTCAACATAGGTACATAGGTCAAGACCTGTTTTTATTACCATCACTGTATGAAGAGACGTCCAGCTGAAAATATCCTGTTATTTCTGTCCTCCTGGGTTGTGTGTAGCTTCTGTTGGCATTGTGCTCAGTAAAATTCTCTACTCACACATTAATAAGATTAGCTCAGGATAAGAAGGGATTTTGATATGACTTTAATGCGTTCACTTGTGTTTCATTAATTTAGAGGAAATTAGCTCGGCACCGTCAGCTGAGAAAAAAGACCCAGTGTATGAGGAAAAATAACTCATGATGAACACTGAGCACTGTTTTTAACCTTCCTATTTCTAATAAACCTAATTTTTATTATATTATTATGTATATGTACAGTATGTGTAATGATCTTTAAAATGGATTGACTTTTATTTCAGTGTATGTTCAAGTTCATGTACATGTCAAAGCCAGAGATGAGGACTGAGGGTAGGAAGAGGATCCGGAGATGGCGGTTTTATGTTGTACGACACGTGTTGAATTATTAATTCTCGTCACTCGGGTGATTGATTTTCTTTGTGCTAACGAGGCTCATTACAGCTGCTATTAGCATTGGATTTGCGAGTGTTTGCATACTGATCAGCGCCTGTGCCCCATTTACCTGCTGTGTTTATGTTGATTCAAGATCAGCCTTGCATATGTAAAAATCCAAACAATATTAGCATGATTTTAAGGGGTATTTCCCCTAAGTTGTCTGATGGTATCATGATTTTAATCTGTGAATTTGTGGAATCCCACAATGCACCACTACAGGAATAGCACCTAAACAAGCTGGTACAAACCTCTGATCGTTAAAAAAAATGTTTTCTCAGTGTGTAGCGTGAGCCGTTTTCTTGTTACTCTGGTTCCACAAAGCATGTTATAGATGCTAATAACCCTCCTAAGGACCTGGGAAATGCTAGCACTTAACCCATGTTATACAGAGGGCTACGTTCAGTGCAGCTGGGGAAATCCCATTTATAACACTCAGCATTAACAACGCTAACCATTCGCAGCACTCTTAGCTTGAGCTGTTGACGACCGGAGCAAGGATCAGACAAAGATCTCCCTTGTGCTCTGAGGCCTCATCTGAAACCGTAGACGAAGTGAAAGTGGAAACGAGGTGGAGAAGAAGAGGAAGGGAGGAGGGAAGGAAGGTTACGTGGTTCAAATGTAAAATAAGCGGGATCTTTTAGGATGGATTTTTCAAACATTACTGCATAATGCACATTTACTTTATAGCTATTCATGTAGCATATTTTTTAGATAATGCGTCTGCCTACCTAGTGTTTGCTTAAAGAAAAAAATCAGTATACTGTATATGTCACACAGACGAAAATAAAGAGTTTTATTTTACATGTAAAAAAAATTACAATCAGTGATTTTTTTTTCTAACAGTAATAATATTGTGCCTTAGTCAAAGTGAGTGTGCTGTTGTAGGAAAATACTCAATGACAGGTTGGTGTGAGTTACAGCTACAGTTCCTGTAACAGCATGTCCTGAAGTGTTGTATTTCTCTTATACCAGAGCTGTCTTCCAGCATTAACAATGGTTATTTATTAAATAACGGCACGTCATACTTCATATTCTGGTTAAAGTTATTTGTATTGTTTCTTTTTTTTTCTTCTCTTGAACATAATAAGATAAAAAAAATTTCAGCTTGTCACATTACAGAAAAGTGCAAACTCCTCTGTCGTGAAGACTTCCCTGTGGCACAAATCTTAAAGTTACAGCTTTACCTCTGTCTGATCCAAAGCACTGATGCTGGAGACTCCTTCCAAAAATGTTAAATAAACATACTGATAAAATTCACATTATCAATGGTGCTTTTTAAGATTTAATGCATGTGTTATAAAAAATAAACAGAAAACAGCACTATGCTAATACAGGTGTTCTGACATATTGCACACTAGCACCTCCTAGAGGGAGAAAAACATCTCTATGTCTTCTGTATTCATTGTAT
Organism: Pangasius djambal; assembly: GCA_022985145.1. Lineage (NCBI taxonomy): Eukaryota > Metazoa > Chordata > Actinopteri > Siluriformes > Pangasiidae > Pangasius > Pangasius djambal. Next base: position 3,418,069 of record CM040994.1, read on the forward strand.
AGAAAAAGCGTTCTGGGTGAAGTGCATTTTGTGCTGGCATACGAAAAAATCTAATTGTGCGATGTGTTAACATTTTAGCAATGCTCTGTGTTGTATCAGACTATAGCAACCAACTAGCTAGCTTAACTAGTTATCAAAATGACATTATTTATTATTATGAATAATACAGCTTAAATACATACTCATACACCAAAAAGGAATGTGTTTTGTCACACGGAGCTGATTGATACACGGTCTTTGGTTTTAATTTCATCATACTGTTGCACCCAGAATGGCCGCCTCTCTCAGAGTGGTGTGGTGGCTGTTCTGTAAGCGTGAAGGTCAGAGTTAGGAGCCTGTCTCTGGAGAAACCTTCACTCCAAGCTTTCTAGAAGCAGCTGTGGATACTGACGTGTCCTCCTGCTAACCCGATCAGATCTGCATAACAGAGGCAGCCTGTTAACCAGCAACCCGGCTACATCATTCTCTCAGAGCTCTACGGCATATGAATGGAGCGTTCCTTTCACCCAGGCTGAAGGAGGAGACAGACCCTCTCTCTCTGAGAGATTCAGATCACTGCTTTCACTTTCTCTCACACATGTATACAAGTAGCTGAGCTGCATTACAATCTGTTAGATTAGCATGTCCATGCCAAGCAGTGTCGAAGACATCTATCCACATGCATTTGGGCTGTATATTAGCACTACCTCCTGTAGCTTCTTAGCTAAAACAAGTGTCGGGTCACATTGGTGCCCTTTGACGCGACGCTCTGAATGGATTCGCTTCTAACCTCACCGATGAATCATGGATCAACCTTTGTGATTCAGTGTCAGTGCTCTAGCAGCATTGTTGACCTCCCATGTGTGTGTGTGTGTGTGGGTGTGTGTGTGTTTACATGCCTGTGTGTGCATCTGATTGGACCTAACGACCTGTTGTTTGTCAGCTGTGGTAGTCATGGCAACAGTCGGCTTTGTTGTCGAGAACAGGCCGATTAATTCAATTGCAACAAATTGCTCAGGATCGATGTGCGTGCGAGCCGGATGACTCTTCACTCTTTTTAACTCACTCAAGGTGGAAAGGGAAGCGTTCAAATCAGATCGGTTTCACATCAGCCTTTAGGAGAAAAGCCACAAACTGACCTCAGACCACATGTAAAGAAAAAACATGCTATATTTTACATGTATTTTGTCTAGCATAGAATCTTTCTAGTTATATGGACATCACACAACATTACATGTGTATATAAAAGGATAAAAAGCATAATGTACTTTTCTTTAAATACATTTTTTTTAAATGTTATTGCTAGGTATAAAATGAAAAAAACAACAACAACACATTGAGATGTACTGTTATAGGAAAACGTCAAGGTAACAATAACTGCGCTAGGATATAATGAATCAGATAAAACATATTTTACACAATGAGAGAGGGGAGTTAACGTGTGTGTAAAAAATAAGTGTGTGTGTGTGTTCTATCTTTCTCTAAAACTCTTGGGCTAATGATTGCAGGAGGTACTCAGTGTGTGTGAGAGCATTTGAGCATATTTGCATACTTCACTTTTTCTCCAGTGAAGTGTGTCTGTGTGTGTGTGTGTGTGTTCCATCTTTCTCTAAAACTCTTGGGCTAATGATTGCAGGAGGTACTCTGTGTGTGTGAGAGCATTTGAGCATATTTGCATACTTCACCTTTTCTTCAGTGAAGTGTGTGTGTCTGTGTGTGTGTGTGTTACTGGTGTCATGTGACTGCCTGACTGGAGGCAATCAGGATTGGGATAAATAGATTTTTATGTCCAGTAACATAGTAGCATTTTCCATTTCTGATATGCGCACAGACATGATGACACTCGACTGTTGTTTTTTTTGGTGCTTTTTTTTGTGCAGGCACATTAACACAAGCGCTGCATTAACTCTCAGTAGCATTCACTTATGACAGTTTGATAAAAACGCCTTTTAATACTTTAAGTTTAAAGTCCATTGATTAAGATTTCCCCTCTTGACCTTTTTCTCCGCAGTAACTTTCTCTGGCTGGATGTCGACGTCTTGCTGCTTCTTATCTGTTTCTGTCTCGTTTTGTGTCAGTATTGTCTTTTCTCATCTCTAGCTGTCTGCCTTCGAACCAGGCTCTTGTCGTTAAACTCCAGGTTGTCTCGAGAGTGCTTGGCTTTCCTCGCACATCATTTATGAATTTTCCTTTTGGATCTGCTATCTCAGATTTCTTCCTTGAGAAATCTGTCAGTAGAAAATCCATCTTAATCAAGGAGGGTTATAGTGTTATTCATGTTCAGTTGGACACATTGATTTTTTCCACATCTGGGAAATATAAATCAGATTAAAAAAAAAAAAAAAAAAAAAAAAAAAAAAAAATATATATATATATATATATATATATATATATATATATATATATATATATATATATATATATATATACACACACACACACACACAGACAAACGCATATATATATATATATATACATACATACATAAAACACTACAGTGATCTTTTAAAGGCTCATCTACTTTAATTCCCTCCCACGTCGGCTAACCCCGGCCTTAATGACTCCAATCCTCCTTTTGAAATGTCATCTGGAACAAAGGCAGCTTAAAGGGGGGGTGTAACTATTCCAGGGACAAATAGCTTCACTTTTTTTTCGAGTCCCGCTCCATTGTGTGGTGACGTGGTTCCCACCCCTAACCTCCAAATAGCTTAATCCAACCTGACTCAGAGAAAGTCTGGAAACCTTGAAAGGTCACGGGCAGAGGAACGAGTTTTCTAATCACAGACTTCATCCAAGTTTGTCTTGAGAATCCCGAGAATGAAGGCTTTTCTAATGAGCGTACGTTTTTAGCTCCTGCCTGAACTTTATCAGTGTATAAGTAGCCTCAATTCCCGAGGTACGTAATTATACACTTGTGATTGAAAAAAAGACCGGCGTTAAAGCAAATGTGTAGTGTTTGACATTATTCCTGGTTGTAAAACCAAGCTGTTCCACCCAGTCCTGCTGTGAGACTGAGCTGGAGGTGGATCTCACGCTGAGACTCAGAAAAGAAATATCGCAATAATTAAAGGTTTGCTTTGTATTTTACGCTATTTAATCTTGACCTTTAATCTTGACCTTTCTCATCACAGTCTCATGCATAATTTTAAATAGATAAATAAATAAATAAATAAATAAATAAATAAATAAACAAACATTTTATTTATTTGTTTATGTATGTAAATTTTATGTGAATTAATAAACAAAAGAATACAATGCTCATTTGACCCTGTATCAGATTCTAATATTATGCTGGATTATATTTAAATTAATTAAAATTACATTTAAAATAATTTTAAATAATTATTTTTTAACATTTATTTTAAAAATAGTGAATTTTTTATGTTTTTATATGTAAAAATATCATTTAAAAAAGAACTAAATTGTTTATTTTTTATTTATTTAAACTAGCCAAAAAAAATATCCAACCCTCATTTTAAGTGTTTGTAAAAATTCTTATGACTTTGCTGGTCAATAATTACATTCATTAAAATTAAATTTAAAATAGTTAAAAATCATTATTGAAAATATTTAAACTTTACATGTCAAATATATATATATATATTTTTTTTCTTATGTGTATATATATATATATATATATATATATATATATATATATATATATATATATATATATATATAAAAGAAAAAAAAAAATATATATATATATATACACATGCCTATAAATATACCTTCATTTATATTTGTGGTCTAATTTATACATTTTACACTTCAATTTAAACCTGTGATTTGTCTGTATTTGGAACTTATATAGCATTTAAATTTTATTTAAAGTTCATTTATTCATTTTATTTAAAGTTGTTTAAAATCTACCAGCATTTTATGGCTTGTTCTATTTATAAATACAATTACTATAAATTTCTAAAGTATTCCTTTAAACTATATTTTTAACACAGTATGGTGATAGTATTGTGAACTGTCATAAAATGTTAGGCAATTTTTATACTATTTTTCACCATTTGAATAAATCTGTAAATCTTTACACCACATTGGCTGTGATGAACGTAATAAAGTTTTAAGCTGATTATAAAATGGTAAAGAGAGCATCACATCCAACGCTCTCTCTAATGGCTCACATGATCTGTGATGCTTTGAGGAAAATTACACTCACATCCTCTAACACACTGCCTCCATTTGCTGTCACACTTTCGGATGGAATTTCTCTGCATGGCTCTGTATGAGACAGACTGATGCTATCTGCACTCAGAGCTCACCAGCACACTCGGATGATGTGACACATTACTGATTAGCGCTCAGAGGAGTGTGTGGGAAACGGGCGCGTTCTCTTAAAGCCCCTGATCCCAGAGGTCAAAGGTTGGCTGAGTTTGAGATGACCCCTGAAATGTTAGAAGCGGTTGCAGCTGCTTAACATCCTGATAGGCTTTCTGTCCCGTCGCCTCGATACTGACACACACACAACGCTGTCTGGCCTTCTCGTCACACTGAAGTGCGTGTAGTTGCAGTCTAGATTATTTATAAAATTGTGACATAAGGTTGTACACTCTCAGAAAAGAAGTACTAAATTGTACTATTCTTTGGCGCTGCAGTAGTACCCTCAAACATACACCTTTTGTACCTTTAGTGTGTATCATGTAGAGCATTTTTAAAGCTTTATTCTAAAAGGTCTTTTTTTTAAAGGTACACTGTGTCCACATTTCTTGGGGAATGATACATATTAAAGGTACAGACAATTAAGGTACCACCCCAGCGACTCACTTTCTGTTACAGTGGATAGTCTGACATGGACGACCTAAAGATTTGCACTTCTCAAAGACGGTTTACACCCAAGTCTCACCCTTGCTTGAGTGGATAATTTCACCTGGATGCTGTAGATAGTGTAGATCTGTACCCAAGAACTGCTGCTGTAATCATAAAGACTCTGTGTTCATCCCAGGACTCTTATTCACAATCTGCTCACACTTAGTACTGTTTGTCTTTACTCTACTTCACCTGTGTACTGTAATGATGTATTATTTATGGGTTATATACGGGTTATATGGGTTCCCTGTTGAGTCACTCAAAGTTTGTCATCTGAGGGAAGTTTTTGTCATGTCTGGCTTGCTTATTAGGGATCTAAATCTAGAGTTCTATAAAGATATAACAATGTCTGTTGAATTGAAATGAATTGAATTGAATCGAATACGTCATCTAGTACAAACTCCGAAGTATTGCATCAAAGTCTCAGCTACCTATTTCTGAGAACTTTTAAAAATGTTTACGCTGTCTCCTCAGTAGATAAGAATCTGCAGATAGCCTGCTAAGCTCAATTCTATACACATTAACACATTTAATTAAAAAAATCTATACAGCATGTAAATAGAACTGAAGCATCAAATGTTCTACCTGGAAATGCAAAGCGCTTGGTAATCATTCAGAGACGTTTGAGAAGAACTGATGCATGTACATGCCACCTGGAGACACACAGATATAACTCAAACAACAGCCTGTCGGTGAGAGGGGATCAACATGGCTAAACTACTTCAAAACACTCTTTGATTATTCTTTCTCTCTCTCTCTCTCTCTCTCTCTCTCTCTCTCTCTGAAAGCCACCTGTTCGTGGCCAGACATCAAGCGCTACAATAACAGAAGTGCTGCGAGGCCCCTGCGGAAATTTGAGAAAATTACACAGCAAAACTGTCGCTAAGTCGCACTTGCAGTTGGTCTAGTTTGCACACTGAATGCTTCCAAGTTCAGTGGTTTCAATATTTACATTGTGGTTGTAATGATTTAAAACAGCGTGTATCAGGGAAAAGTTGCCCCTCTGTTTCTGTAAGTTCAGTGGGGGCGTGGCCTCTGTGCCTGTCAGTCTCAGTGAAGGAGGCATGGCCTCTGTGATTCCCACTACTTAGAGCTAAAATTTTTCAGTTAAAGTTTAACTGTCACATGGTATCATATTAAAACAGCTCTAAATCATATCTTATGCAATCTCTGGTTCCTGTAATTATAACTTTTTACATTGTATCATTAATACTGTATGTATATACTCTGTATCGTCTCAGTAGAACATAAACAGTACCTGACAGTTCAGGCGGCGACACTATTTAGAGCACTATAAGTAGTTATAATCAGGATTTTGTGGCACATGATCTTTTTTAAGATTATAAAAAAGTAATATCATTGGCAAGCTTTCCCTTTCTTCCCAGTCCTTGTCCATTTTGGAGGGGGAAAGAGGCAGAGCTAAGCATGGCTGCTCCAGGAGAGGGTGGAGCTAATTTCCAGGCCAGAAAAAAAATGCAAACAGAAGCCTAAAATGATTAAACTATGCAGGTCATTTACAGGTCAATATAACAAATCGCATTTTTCCATGATATCTCTGTAATTATATGATTATTACTGGTCTAGAAACACATTTAAAAAATGACAAACTACATCTTTAAGCGCCTTTGTATTTGCTCAGTGCTGATGGCCAGAATAGCATTTGTGTGTATGTGTGTGTGTGTGTGTGTGTGTGTGTGTGTGTGTGTGTGTGTGTGTGTGTGTGTGTGTGTGTGTGTGTGTGTGTGTGCGTTTTAGAAGTGTGGCATTATGTCAGTCTTCAATCCATAATTGTGTGTGTTACAGTTTGGCTGTGAATGCTGTAAAGTGGGCATCCCAGACAGGAGAAGATGAGCCTCTTTCACTGTGGGACTGTGTGTGTGTGTGTGTGTGTGTGTGTGTGTGTGTGTGTGTGGTGGAATGTTTAGCATGTCATGGCTCAAGGAGCAGCCTGTGATAGCAGGGGGCAGGAAATAGCTCTTAATAGGAGAGCTGAATTCGTTCCAACTTCCTGTGATCACAGAGCGAGTGCACACAGACACACACACACACACACACACGCACACACACACGTGTCCATTTCCTCCAGGGGTGGTGTTGCAGAGCACCTGAGGGTCACGTTACAGTAAAACAGCTGTGAACTCACAGATCAAGAGCCATCTAAAGTGAATTCCCCAACTGAATGTTTTCTAAAGGGCACTGCATTTCCTTTTGTGTTTGATCTCACAGATAAAGATTAGCTACGATTAAGATTAACCCAAAATAATGCCGCACTTTGGACCAAAAGGCCAGTTTCAGGAGGTTAATGAGCACCAGGTGGCGCTGTGACGTTGCTCTTTTTGTACTGAAACCTTTAAGAAACCCTGATTACAGTCAATAAGTCTGTAAGTGTTAGAGCTACAGCACAGCTGCCCGAGAAAAAAACCAGCAGTGACATTTACAGAAGTTTCGTCCCTGAGCCTGTTTCCACGGTGATGCCTCTATTCACATACTTTCAGTGCCTTGGCAACGAATGAGAGAGGTCAGAAAGCAAACACACGTCTACGGAGTCCAACGAGACAAAGACACACAGACATACACTCTCTTAGAGTCTGACTTACATAGTCTCATTCTCTTCACTTCTTCTTCTTCTCACACACACACACACACACACACACTGGTCCTTATGCAGACCTTCCATAATTAAAAGGAAACCTTCTTATTGAGACAAGATCAAAACTATCACAAACATTCATTTCCTTATGGGGACGTTTGGTCGTTTGGTCCCCACTAATATATAAAACCATGCCCACACACACACACACACACACACACACACACACACACACACAAAGTCATACTAATTCCATGGAGACATCTAGGTAATAGACCTTGAGATTTGAAGTGGTTTAAGTTCTTTCACTAAAGTGTCACGTATATAAAGCCAAAATATTGCATAACATGGTATAACCCTTTGCCATTGATCAAGATTGTTAAAACTTCTCAAGGTTCAGGAAGATTTCAGGAAGATTTACCCACATTCTCCTCCCACCTCAAGCGTCCCAGCTTGCTTTTTTGGCGTGTCGTCCCAAGTCGCTGTTTTCACAAGGACGCGCAGGCCAATAAAATGTTTTCATTCCGATCTCTCTGTGCTCTCATGTTACACATCCAGCCTCGCACTGTTGATTTTTAACAAACGCACGCTCACACAAACATGTAGTGGCCATGCAGCGCGTTCTGCGCCAGCCACCGTTTGATTAATGGTCTCTAACGGAAACATAATTAGTTGGTGGATTTGTACGTGCTGGATTTTAAAGGCTATCAGGAGAGCAAAAGTAAAGATACCTACAGCAAACCTGGCTCACCGGCTTGATCGAGTGGCTGTGAAATAAGAAACGAGAGACGTCGTTAAAAAGGGCAAGAAGTCGTTTATCTTTAAATACAATAGCCTTGTAGTCCGAAAGAGTGCAAATATGAGACGAAAGTTGCAATTGATGATGTTGAACTTGAGGGATTGTTCACGTGGCGTGCGACACTCACATGAGACGGATCTGTAATATCATCCCAGGTCATGATGGAGTTACTGGTGACTTCTCAGATCTGAGAGAGAGAGAGAAAGAGAGAGAGAGAGAGAGAGGCAGAGGTGGAGTCTACCTAGAGTGTGATAGTGTTCCTATTCCCTTCTGAAAAGGTAATGGGTTTTTCCAATGATTGGGGTGCCATTACATTTACATATATGTATGTAAAGTAAAAGTAAAAGACTTTTTTAAACACAGGTAAAGAATCCTTCACAGCAACCTATGTGTGTTAACCTAAAACGCTAATAAACCCCCATCAAAACAGCATTTTGTCTATAACTATGATACCTTTTAATATAATCATTAAACCGCTCCAAATATCATATTATTTTCGAGTCATCCGTTATAGATTATGAAAAATGTCCAGTTAAGTTGATTCTCAACCACGTTACTTGAACACATTCACCCCTATGAAATATTTGGAACATTCCACAAATCAGAGGTTGAACAGGAAGTGGCATCATCCACATTTCCTGAAGATCATGAGAAGAAAAAAAGTATGTTCTCCCATGTTTTTTTTTTTTTTAGTTTTAGTTTTCAGTGATAGTGATATTGACTGTTGAGGTCACTTTGAAAGAACAAACCGTAGACTGAAAGTAAATGGTTAATAATAAGAAAAAAAAATCATTAAAATGTCAATAATGTCTTTGTGTTGTTAGCCTGGATGCTGGATAAGTACACTGTGTGTATTTGGCGAGTCTATGCTAAAAAACCCTTATATGAAATAATAATATAAAAAAATATAAATACTTTGAATAACATTTCAGTGTAGCTATATAGGAAATGTATAGTATTTACAATTTTATAATTAAACTTTAAACCTCCTCTGGGTGCCTTTAAGACTTCCAAAGACTTTTTTTTTTTAAATGTGGTATCAAATACTTCAGCAAATAGTTTAGATTAAAGGGATTATTTCCGTTTTACTTTGGCTTGGGTGGGCACACCTTCTGTAATGAGCGAGCCTCCAGCTCATTTCCTCCACCTCTGGTAGTTAACAGTCTCTGACTCGGTCCCTGAGAGCTGCTGTTTTAAACCGTGCTCATTACACACACACACACACCCTGTAATGAGGGTGTGTGTGCTGAAAGAGTAACCCATACTGATTTCATGGTGAAGATCAAAAGCCTCTTTGCACTCATCAAGCGTTTTTGTGTGTGTGTGTGTGTGTGTGTGTGTGTGTGTGTGTGTGTGTGTGTGTGTGTGTGCACTTTGTTCCTCATTTGATTCTAACAAAGTTTGGATTTGCGATTATTTGTTTGTTTGTGTCTTCTCTTTTTTGTTTGTTTACGCCCATCCGCTTTCATGTGGATTAACCTCTTTTATCCTCTTAATGCCTTTTCCGCGTTACGTGAACCAGTGTGTCCTGCCTCGAATTAGAAGATAATGGTTTTAGGAGGTCTAGCTAATCAGGTAGGTTACGTTCGACAAGCAAACTCATGCACACGCATCATATCCTGAGGAAAAAAGTGCTGACTCAGGATGCGTATGTTTACCCGAACTTTGTTAGCGCTGATCATCGGATGCTGAAATGGAGTGTGGATTAGAAAAGGGGACACTGTGAAAGTGATGTCATGTCACGTCGGGCGGCAATGACTTCATCTCAGACTGGTTTTATAGTTCGCAACCAGTTTTATGAAGCTGATTAAAGCTAATGCTGTCGCAGCATCTGCGTCCAATCAGGGCCGAGTGCTGTTTGTTTGCCTAATAATGTGTTTCAGAAGTTGTTTTTTTTTCTGAGATGGGTGCTCAGGTCTGTGGGTTTGTGAAGAATTTTTCTCTGGGTATGACGTCTCCTGCATGGGAATGACACTTTATTTCAAGTTGTGGGTTCTAGTAGTAATATATGGTTTCTTTGGCTTTGATCGCATAATTAAAGTCACCCTAAACTACATAAAACCTTATTTATGGTTAAAAGATTTTGGCAGGAGCTCATTTACATGTGGAAATTGTCACTGCAGTGGTTTTGCTGGAGCTGGAAATCTCATTAGGGTATCTGTTATAGTTTTACAGCCAAGTGTTATTACATCACAAAATATAAGAGCCAATGAGGTTTAACATAGGAAAAAAGGTGTGTCCAATTTGCATATTGACAGAATTTGGATTTCTTGATTAGGACATTAGGAGAGGCGCTTTTAATGTCAACTTGTTTTTTGTTGCTGTTGTTGTTAAATATTAGTTTCCTTCTATTCTCTAGTCTGTAGCATCTTTTGTGAAATTAGTATTGGCAGTAAATTCAGATATTTCCAAATTTCTTGGTTGAGATCTTTCCATATTTAGTACCACAAGGATTTTGTTTGCACTTCATTATAATCGCTTTTTGTAGGGCTCATGACTGCACAAGTTTGCTTATTAGTAGGTCACATGACCACATCACATAGCCTTGAATAGCTAAAGCCCCCAGAAAAGTCATTCTTTTAAATTTCAGCTATATTTTATTGTGCTAAATAAAAGGTTTTGGTTTGGTCTCGGTGTGAGATGATAGAAAAGATCGAGTGCTTCCTGTGTCTTTACACTGAAGAAAAAGCGCAAAGCTTCCCTCCAAATTCCCCAGATCTCAATCCGATGAAGCATCTGTGGGATGTGCTGGACAAACAAGTCCAATCCATGGAGGCCCCACCTCGCAACTTACAGGACTTAAAGGATCTGCTGCTAATGTCTTGATGCCAGATACCACAGCACACCTTCAGAGGTCAGTGGAGTCCATGCCTCCATGGGTCAGAGCTGTTTTGGTGGCACAAGGGGAACCTACACGATATTAGGAGGGGGTTTTAATGTTATGGCTGATCGGTGCATATCACCTGGTGTTATTTCTACTGGTCCTTTTATAGTACTTAAAAGAAAGCATAATCTTCCTGACATAATGGAATTGGACGGGACTAAAAGCCCAGACATACATCAGTAATTACTACATTACTAAACATGTTCAAATAGGGTTGAAGATACAATAAGTAAAAACTTCACACATAAGACACATACTGTATATACAAACAAGAATAGATATACAAAAGCACTCCAGTGCAGTTTTGGAGAATACAAAATGCTATGAGTCGGGTAGCTTATAAGCTTGGGAAGATAAATGAGTTTTGAAAATGGGAAGTGTGTGGGAAGTGTGAGGGACGAGCTGTTAGGACGAGGCACTTCCAGAGAAGAGGCGCCGTTCTGGAGACTCATCAGTCTCTTTAAAGCCGTTCCCTCATCTCTAACACTTTTAGTTTCTGGGTGAGAGCAATGCTGGCGTCCTGCTGTCTGACTGCTGCGTCTCCTTGTGTCCTATCTGTAATTAAACCAAAAATATAATTGTATCCAAGCAACATGGAGCACCTCACGTGCGTTTTATCGAACATGTATCTGGTGGCATTATCAACGTTAGAGATAAGGTTAGAGATAGATTTACATGATAGATCTTCATGCGCTGTTTTTAGGAATAAAATACAAAACATCTCACTCTCTAGCACTCTTTATAACTCCATCTGTCTCCGTTCTCACCACATATGGATTATTGCATTGCATGAATATATACCCATGTGCATGTGTGTGTGTGTGTGTAGTAATATAATGTAGTATGTAATATAGAGCAGGTGCTTTATGATCACACTTCATCTTGAGGCAGAGAAAGATCAGGCAAATACATGTTTGTGTGTGTGTGTGTGTGTGTGTGCGCGTGTTTGTGTGTTTTAGCCTGTGAATCTGTTCACCACATGTATTGAGAACGTCTGAAAAGCGTGACACTCCAGTCAACAGAGTGAGCAAGCATGATTGCCGTGTAATCATGTAACACATTTTTATCAGCCAGTGTCCAAAGTTTTACTTCTTTAGTTTTGCACCCGAAGCTACAAGGCTAAATTCGCTAACAAGTAACAGAAGCTTAGGGTCTAGCTAAGCTAGCATCATGATTATATAATGAAACTGTTTGTGTACAAACTGCATTACTGAGGTAAACCCTGTCTTTTAAGGTGATTGATGATTTAGACATGGATTTTGTGTGATGATTAGCAATACGGTACAAGCTTTCGCTACTTGATTGCTAATTTAGCATCATAGCTCCAGAAAAAAAGCAAAAAAAGCAAAGAAATAAAAATGGCTACTTGGGTACATTTTGAGTAATTCATGAAAAATGTGTACGTTTTATTTTTATCATGCGTTCAGATCTATAATATGATCATGCAGTCTCTCTTGAAGTTAACATGTTACAGAGAAAGCAGAAAATGAAAATTGTGTAAGACTTTTGGCTGATAAAAAGCTGTATCAGATTGTCTACAATATTCTTACTGTCTGAAAGTGTCATTGATTTGTGGTGATGCAGTAATAAGCAACCTCAGCTTATCTAGTGATCAAAAGGTAATGAGTTCAAAACCCAGGATTATCAAAGACACAGTTATAGTGTGTTATAGGAAAAGTGAGATAAATAATTTGGTAGTATGGTGACTCTTCAGTGCCAGGATGACCTAAGCAGCCCGATTTAAGGCTGAATTCGGTTTTGATCTGGGTTCAGGTTTGTGGTTGGCACACATCGTGAGAAACGCTCCGAGTTGTGCCGTAGCTTATTGAGTTAGCTATGGGGAGCTAATGCATGCTTTGGCCTGCAGGCGATCAGCTGTCCAGTGTGATTAATGATGAGAGACTTGAGTGTAGAGCAGAAAACACTTCTTTTGACCCACACACACAAACACATACACACAAACACATACACACATGCACACATTCCTGGACACTTGAACACTCTGTGGGTGAAAATAAAAGTAATTCAGCCTCATCTGCAAATTTCTACTTTACTTGAGATGTCACGGTTTTCCAAAATATTTGGGATCTCCGTGACGCTGCGGATCTCGCTGTGAGTGTGGGTCATCATTTTACATCCCATGAACAGCAGAGAGCATTGTGACTACACATATAATGCACTGATATATGTGCATTGTCAGTAACTAACAAAATGATTAGCTCTATGAATTTAGTAAAGTAGTAAATTAAGTCACATTTAGTTTCATAGGAAAGTATTCAGTAACACTGATAGTCGTGCGTATGTTAATAAATGCCATTCAGCTGTAAATTACTATGCACATACAGCACAGCTGATTTACATTTAGTGACACCCACAGAATTCCATAAAAGGCAAAGCTCACAGTGAGCTGAACACAATAAAATGGCAACTAAATGGTGTAAGAGCAGCTCCTAAGCTTGGCATGTGCCAAACTTTCCAGTAATGCAGCTCAGCCACTGCAGCGAGTCGGCTAGCATAGACACACAAACTCCAACTTTTATTAAGTGCCATTTTTTTTGTCCTAATTGAATGACTAGACTTATTTGTCTTAATTTACAGATATGTTTTGGATTACTGTCTTTCAAGTCAGTAATCGGAAAAAACGAGCGAGTTTCATAAAATGTTCATTCAGGTTTTTTTGTGTAATTGAAATAAATAAGTGATTTCTGTGATTCTGTATGGAAAATTGCAGTAACTCAGGACAATTACATAATTTGAAGACTTAATTTGAGCAAACGTATGTCAAGAACATTTTTCTGAGCTAGCCGGATTTTCATAAATGCCTCATTACTTGTGTTAATGCTCCTGCAAACGATATACGAATGTATCCAACTTGAGATATGAGACTCAGTATTGTTAAACGTAATATTAGGCCTGAACAATTTTCCGTAACAAGTTCTGACCAATCAGAATTGAGAATTCACTTTTTTGGATGAACTGTAATAAATACTGATTAAAATAATCATGATTATAATTTTATTATTATGCTGGCCTGAATATTGTGTAATTCAGTAAGTTATTGTATAGTTAAAAAGCCAAATTTGTAATGCGTACAAAGCGTGAGCGTGAGTGCTCCACAGTGACAGACTTCAGACTAATCCTTAATGACCATCTGTTATGTGATTTACTCCTGTGCCAACCAAAACCACATAAACACACGCACGCACATACACAGACGTACTTTCTTTCTAGCACTTAGTCAGTGGTTCTGTATGAGTGAGGATCGTGAGATTGGAGAGACGCAGGTGGACCGTTGAGCAGGAACCAGCAGCGGCTCGTGATCAGAGATTTTAGTGGGGCAGAACAACGTTAATAACGACATATCCTCAAACAGAATTAAGTCAAGAGCCTGTCACACTTGATTTATGCCATAGGCTACTATCTACTATCTACTTTTTTGAGTAACAGTGTAATAGAAAGTTGAGAGTTGACAACATCCAGCTTACAGTCCAGCAGCTTTTTGTTTTGAGCAACGTTAGGTGCTCAACTGTGTTCCTGCTATTATTATTAACAAGAGTTTCCAGGTTTCAGCAGAAATTCTCATCCCAACTACATCTCAAAAACCACACAAAAGACCTGAAACTAACCCATGTACAGGGATTGGAAAAGGCAGACATGTTTTTCTTCTTTTTCTCAGCTTTTGTGTGGGAACAAGGTCACTGTGGTGCACACGCATTTCTGATGTACAGACATTATCCACTCCATAAACCCCTTTTGCAATCTCTGCATATTTACTGTATCTTACAATAGAAATGGTTGTGCGCATCATAGACTGTCTGTATTAACATTTTGTTGTAAGTGATGTGTGTGGAAATTTATTTCTAATTATTTACTCTGCCTTACAGTGTGTATATCAGCCAAGAGCTTAATACTGTAATAGATACCAGTACCATCCGCTCTCCATGCCCACCTTTTGCCCATAAAAGTAGTTAATACGAATTATAGCTATGACTTTTGAAAGAAAAGGACATGTGTGTGGTCTTTCTGTCCCACGCTTTTGTGTTCTATATGGGAAGCAAAGCAAATCTGACATCTGGCTTTTTCACTCTATTTTATGCTTGAAATGCTACACAGCAACTCTTTGGCATTGTTCTCATTTATTCGTTCTCATTTATTGCTCATTTATTCATATTTGGCACCAATGTGACTTTTACCCCTTTTGTTTTTTCTCAAAATCGGGCCAGGTCTTGATGAAGACATTTTCTAAGAAAAAAAAACAAAACAAAAACAATAGTCTGCCAATTAATTATTAAACACATGTAAATGCAATCCATTACAGACATTACAGACTCTTGCTAAGAAACACACACAAATATGGTCCCTCTCTCTCAACCCGATTAAACTACACATATAAACAGATAGGCAGACGGCAGACACTCGCAAGCATAAGCACCGCTTGTTTATAGTTGTCACTCACGTTTCCACGACCAGGCCGAGCATCATTACTAGGACTCGGATAAAGGATGTGCTGTGGGTTAATAAGGTCAAGCAGGAGCCAGAGGTCTGCATATGGAAGGGATTTTTTTTGTAGGGGGGTCCTGACCGAGCGCCGAGAGGGCACCAGTCATGATTCAGTTTCTGTTCACTTTTTTCATGGTGCTTTTCCCATTACACATTTGAAAAGTGCACAGTGACTGCACCTTAACTATTAACGCATACATCATTCCACTTCCATTTGCTCTCTTATATAAGGCACATTATGAATGAGTCATCGACACTGAAAACTTCTGTTATATTTTATACTGTGTATTTGAAATGAAATAAAAAACGAGGTACCCGAGCCAGTGAAAGAAAGTCAAAATGAAATCCCAGGGCTCTAATTCAGAGAGCAGACTCATGAATGAATGGCTTTAATGGCTGCTGATTACACTTCCTATTCATTTCAGCCAGCACTGCTTTTTTTGCTTTTCTTATTCATCAGAACCCTCGTAACCTCACAGATATGACTCACATCTGACCTTTACTGAATCCTTTCAAGCGAGAAAGCCAAAACCTTTCCCTCTAATGTAAAGTTATGCTACTTTTCATTGTACTTGTATGTGGGATTTTTCCTGTCTACGTGTGCTTCAGTGTGTCTGCTTGGGGGTTGTATTAAATTAAATCTGAATATTGAATTCCACAGTAATCATTAAATGATGTATATTTATAATTACAGAGCCATGAGTCAAGATAAACAGCGTATACGACAGACCAACTTCCTTTTTTCAGGTTTACTCATGAAATTAACCTTCAGCTGATATACATAAATTGTCAAACTGGTTATTAGTCAATAGTGTGTGGTTTTAACTACGTCTAATAGCCGTAATTGTGTTTTATTGTACTTACTGTCACAAAAAAGACAACCTGGGCGCTAAATTGGTGGAAAACGTTCTGACGGTTGTCACTGGAGACTCCTTCCATAAATAGAAAATTGACTCTTTACACAAACAAAAAACTCTTTACCATATCACCGATTACGTGCTTTTCTTTGTGACATTACAACATTTTAAATAGCTTCATTGTTAGGCTTAGCTTTCTTGGAGCGTCTATCTTACAAGTTCCTATGAATCAGCTGTTGCTATAGAAACAATAGCATATTAACACTAGCGCATTAATGTAAATCAGTGCTTTGACCAATCAGAATTGAGAATTCAACAGCGCTGCGGTATAAATTATTTTGTTGCACAGATTAAGAAAATGTAAATGTAGTAGGCTTCTGTTTATATAATGAAACTCTGCATTTTACTGAAAACGTATTGTGCTTGTCTCACTTTTGACCATGCCATTTCACAATCCTGAGTCCGAGCTCATCTGTTCCCAAGTTCTGAGTACAATGGAACGCAGCATTATATAAGGAAAACATTCATTGTTATTTTGCTATGTTCTCTGTCAAGACAGAGGATGATAAATGAGAAATAATGTTTGCCTAAAGCGCACAACTTTTACTTAACCTTTCTAGACTGTTTGAGCCAAAATAATTAATTGAAAACATTGGGGGGGAAAAAAAAAACATTAAAACAATTTTTCTACAAGGAAACTAATGAAAAATAAAATCGAAAAAAATATATATATAATTATTTATTCCATTCAAATTTGAGAGTGGTAATTAAATTTTACTTTTTACAAAAAAATGTGATTTTATTTGCTGTCACATGATCTTCAGTTCTTATTTACAATCACAACGGCTAGAAGAATCACCAAAGATGACAGAGTTTTATGTATTTATTTGAATAATGTTTACACTGCTGATCCTTGAGATGAGCATAGGATATATTGGGTGTTTTGAAACGTTTATAGTAATTGCATTGCTATAAAAAACCTAAAGAGATGACCAAGTTTCCCAAAAGCATTGTAAAGTTCAAATCATCTCAACTGCTAGAGAGGGAGTCTTCACTGTCAGTCTTGCTCGACCATTTAACAGTGCTTTTGGGAAACTCAGCCCAGATCAGGAAGCTTAAAATGCTCTGCATGGACTCAGAGTGAAAAAGTGTGGCTTGTTTTAATAACATCGTTTTAGCAGATATCCCATAAGAGCGTTTAAGAGCACAACTCTGGCATAAAAAGAGCTGCAAGCCAACTCACTTTGTCTTGGCAGAGTTTCCCCGTCCTGTGTGAATTCCAGGTTGCACATAGGAACCGTAATGAATAGAAAAACCAACCACTCTGTCACTAATATGTTTAGAAAATGGAATTAGAATGAGGGGCGGAACCCCAGTGGGGCACCAGAGGGCTCTTACTTTACCCTCAGTGTGGTTAAATCCCCGATCTGAGGAGCATCCAAGGTCAGAGAGTGGCGCAGTGGAGCATTGTGTGATTTGTGTCGATGCTAATGCTTCTCCCATATGGTGCCGATAGAGACGGCCAGAAAGCTGCTTGCAGCGATGGGGACATACATATTCTTCAAGTCTATAGAAACATTTTTTGTTTTAAATAGAAATGAAAATTGTTTGTTCTGTATGTGACATGTGGAGATGACTTATAACCATGCAGATTTACTGCTTTTCAGATGGAAGGTTTGGCTAGCACTGAGATCAAGAGAAACTGGTCATGGCTAAAACTGAGCAGTATGCTTTTAGAACTGATTTCAGAACAGTCTTGTTTCATCTAGGAGAGAAATTGTAACTCCTTTTGCAGATATGCTTCTGGGGACCTTCAAGCATATTAATGGCCACACAGGTATATATTTTTTGTTCTATTGCAATTTTTTTTCTTTGCATTTCGGTTATGACATTTGGGGCAAGGGTACACAAAGGTAGTGAGAAAGATGTGGAAAGTGTGAAGATGTGAGCAGAGCAGATCAGCAGTATACTAGCAGAAACCAACAAAGAAAGAGAAGAACTTGAACCAGGTACATTTTCATGTTTGGATGCTAGTAACTTCAAATGGTTAAAAAAAAAAAAAAAAGCAACTCCACCCACCCCTCCCACCAGATTTACCTCAGACCTGTCAGAAATCCTGTAACAATATTGTTATGAAAATTAAGATGAATTTGACCAAAACAAGCAGCCAGACAGTTTCTGCTATTGTAGGCATCACAAATACAACAGCAGGGTGGTGCCAATATTTTTAAGCATGTGTTATTGTAGGAATAAAACACTTCGGAATGTGCTGGAAAGTAATCCGCGACGGAGATACAGTTACCCCGAATTTGATTATTTTCCTGAAACATTCTGAAGTGTTTTTATTCCTTTCATACCATGTCAGTTTTTCAATGCTAACAGCATTTTATTTAATAAAGAAATAAACATCATACATCCATTATATATGGATACGTACATATCCATTTACAGTTCCATTTAATGTTGTGGAAAGTCCATAATACAAGTTAGTTCCTGTTATCACTTACGTTCCCTCACCAGCTCTCTTTTTTCCCTCTCTCTTAAAGCTAATGAGACAGAAAATGTAGTGCGTTAACAAGAAACCACAACGTCCTCTATCCTGTGGACTTTCCCGTGTCGGAAACCTTGAATGAACAATTTTACCTCTGAGTGTTGCAAAGGGATTGATACTGAGACTCCTTCTAGAAACGATAAATACATTTCCCACAGAAACGATAACATTTTAGAATGAGTGCGTTAATATAAACCGTCGAAAAATTCGACAGCACTGTGGTATGATCTTATTTAAAAGCATAGCAGTGGTACTTTTATTGACTGGTGAATGTGTGAGCAGCCATATTGATATGATGTCATGTGCTGAACTTGGGGTTGAGGACACTTTCCTAAATTTCAAAGTAGACATTCCAAGTTGATGGGGCATTTTCTTCCTAATCGGAAGTCAGAAATTCCAAGTTACACTCTTCAGTCTAACACTGCATTACTTCCCTGTTTGGACTGTAGCCTGTTTTATCAGGAGCGAGGGAGTTAAGAGGTTAGACAGCCCGTTGTCTTCATGAAGCCTGTAACTGTTTGCTCTGTGGCCCGGGGTGCAGATGGTATCAGACCCTTGGCTCTGAGTTTTATGCCAAGCGGATTGGAGTCACTTTATTAAACGTCACATCCAATTAGACCACCTCTGCGGCCTTCTGCTCGCTCCTGAGCGTGTTAGCGAGCAGGGCTTTGATGTGGTGTGAACGCCGACCTCCTGACGAGCACAGAACAGTGCTGTACATCATGTCCTATATGTTTGGAAGGTTGGTGGTCTGGAAATTTCAACACCTCAACAGTAGCAGAGAACATGAGTATATCTATGTGTGTGTGTGTGTGTGTGTGTGTGTGTGGATGAATGTTGAACAATTATTCTAAGTGATGTAGTGTGTGTCAGAAATGTTAATATCGTGTATGTGAATGTGTGTGCGCATGAGCCCCAGTTACAAGTGGTGTGCATTAGCTGGATAATTGCTGGCGTTGAGGCCAAGGGAGCCTGGGGAGAGGGATTTCGGGGCTGACCTGTTGCACATACACACACCTCCGTTTACGGACGCATTACTTTGAAGTCTTGGTTTTTGTTTAGCTCTCCGCATGACTTTATTTGCATCTGCGAGATTTTAACCTTTGCAGTGCAAAGCATAATCTAGTCCCGCTCCAGCTTAACAAGCAGCGATCTCACATAGTAGATATGTCTGTTGAGTTTAGAAGGCACCTCTCGGCTACAATTAGCCACGCATGGGAACTGATTTTATAGTCTTTAACTTTGCTCTCGTTTGATCCTGTGCTCTAGGAGAAATGCTGCACCTAGTTAGGACTGTTTTTGCCTGAGGTGGCACACCAGTAAATATCTTCAAGTGTCATTATTTTTGCAGTGGGTGCATTTTAGCGTTCATTTAAGTATTCATGACTGGATGGATTGCTTTGAAAGTAGAGTTGTTATCACTTCTGAGTTCTACATTTCCTAAAGTTCACTTATGTTTGGTTAGCTGATGTCCTTGTCAGCTCCATAAACAGCTGTATACTTGAAATATGTTCTTCTTTCCTGGATAGTGTTTGTCAAATGCAGGGTTCTTGCACAAAAAAAGTTGGAAATTAAATATGGAATTTAAAGGCACTCATTTACAGAGTTGCGAAAAGTACAAATGCTCAGAATATGTTTTTTTAAACAGGTATGGATATTCAGATTTCAAAGTAATTCTGCATTCAAACATATTAAAAAAATGATTTTGTGAATTCCAGGTCATGTGGCGAGAATACTGTTGCTAGGAATTACTGACACAGAGAACACGGTAGCTAGCTAAGAACTAGCACATAGCACATACTGTAGCTGTAGTCTTTTATTTAGACTTTGTAAAGACATAATGACAGTAAAAATGAAACAGAACTGTCAGGAATATCAACATTTCTCTCATATGTGTTGGTAAATGGTTAAAAAAAGACTTCATTTGGCTAAAATTACACTTAGCATATTTACAGCTGCTAACACATCTTTAATGGACTGTGAGAATACTCTTGCTATGCAACTGAGAATTACAGACGCAGAGAACACAGTAGCTAGCTAATATATATTATAGTAATATAATAGTAGCTAGCACATAGCTGTAATTCTTTTATTCTGACTTTGTAAAGACATAATGACAGTAAAAAAATGAGACAGAACTGTCAGGAATATCAACATTTCTCTCAGATATGTTGGTAAATGACTTAGAAAAGACATATTTTGGCTATATATTTGTAAATATACTTAGCATATTTACAGTTGCTAACCGAAACCTCTATGGATTCCACCATATTGAGATATGAAGAATAAATGGCTTGAAGAAGCGGGTTATGCGGGTTATGACATGGACCTAGGGGGAAAAAAAAGTAGAGAGAATGAGAGACATTTGACCTTGTGCTCATAATCCATAAAGGTGACTGAAGGTGAAACCAGTAGCTGTGATCCCTCATCCATATTCACATGTTGTGTTATATAGAGTACAAAGATATAGTTTTAAGTGCTGATCTGATGGCTCAATTCTCAGTACTGTCCCAGACGATTCACCAACTCACCATGTGATGGTAACATTTATAAATGTGCTGTGTTGATTTGTTCTTTAAGTTGCTGAAGCAATAAGGTGAAATATTGCTTTCCTCTCCATACATCTTTTTTCTTCTCACTCTCTCTGTCTTTCTCCCTGTCAGCCGTTTTTTTCCTGCACCCCCCTCCTCTGGAGGCACATCTGGTTTGCACATTTCAGACAGAACCCATGTAAAGTGCACACTCTTTCCCTTCTCCAAATGACTTCATCTGTTCTGGTGACCCGGGGGAGCACGGTGTGTTCATCCACTGAGGGTCTGAAGGTCTTTCAGTGCTTTAAAGGTAACGCTTGTATACTTTCATCCTTGGCCTCTGGTCACATAAAATAATACAAAAACAACAATAAATAAAAACAGCAACCAGCCTTATTATTTTCTGAATCTATCCCAATATGCACTGAAGCTGTTCTGGTGGCTTATCTTGGCTTGACACCTTACTAAGATGCGTTATGTTGTTATTTTCCTTTAATTTGTCACTTAACTATAGATTTTGTGTAATATGCGTAATATATGGCTTAAGACTTCAGAAATACTTACAGTGTCTAACAACATTTCATGAATGCAGGTCAACTAGTAAGATTTTTTTTCATGACTAAGATTTTTAAACATAAATTTTAATTATAATGTGAATTGTTATACTGAATAACTATTTTGCACAAGAACCTAATTTTCCCTTAGAAACTAATATGCATTTCCCCCCCTCAATAACCTTTATGAGATGACAGACAAGTAATGGCATCATATAATGTTTATGCATTATTTATTATTTATTCTTTAATTTCTGTAAAATGAACAGCCTTCAGATGCAAAAAAAAAAAAAAAACCTCAGAAAAAAACAACAACTTTGACCCATCCGATTATATTTTTTTTTAAATATATTAACATGTATAATTACGGTTTCAGTCATTTCTTCTGGATGCTCTGCTGCTGATTAAAAAAAAATCATTTGTGGTCAGCAAGTGGAGAAGAATGTGGGAAAAAAGGAAAGGAAAGGCAGAATGAACAGGAAGTGGAAAATACTGTTTTGAAATTCAAATATGAAAATTGTTTCCTTGCCTCTCCCTGGATAAATTTAGAAATCAATCTCATTTTCTTAATGGCTTTTCTGAGAGCAGAAGAGCTTCTGTGTCTTCACACACAACAGGCATGGTGATGTGGTGGATAATAAAATGTTTTTTTGTGTGTGTGTGTGTGTGTGTGTGTGTGTGTGTGTGTGTGTGTGTGTTTCAGTCCTGTTTTTTCTTTGTCTGGGCCCGTAGCCTGGATGGTGATGAGATTTTTAATCTGTTGCCCTTTTTTCCATAAGGGAACCGATGGCATTTATTTTTTAGAAAACAAAAGCTTCCAGATGCATTAACGCAGCAAGGACTGAATATAGGGAACGGTGACACAGAGGCACACTGGGAGCACAAGACTTTCTGAACTGGCCTTTAACCCTGAATCACACGCTTAATCACTCTCTGAGGACAGGACAGAGGGAGAGACAAGAGGACAATAGGCTAGAGCACAGACGCTAGAAGAAGGAGAAGAGAGTAGACAGATAGTAAATGAGCGATGTGCCGATCCACACTTATCACTGTCATCTGCCCACATAGCGCTATGGAATGACGCTGATGAACTCATCCGAATCTGGTCTCCAGAACACAGCCACAACTTACTCTTGATGAGACCATATCTCAGACATGATATGGACCAGAACTTGTAATCGGCCTGAGATTAAAATGCAGCACAAACATTAGATGTGGTTGGTTGCAGTTGGGATATTTCTGGCCTAGATTCCAAATGTTAAGGAATCCCTGAATGCTTAGAGTTGAGACACTTTCAGCACTCAATACACTTGATATTGCTAAAATCAGCCCAAAACCGACCCAGAACTGTCTGCCATCTGGAATATATAAAGTGATAAGAGATAAGAAAGAGCAGAGAGGTAAAAGAAAGTGATAGAATGAACCTGACTTTGAGAAATGTAATTAAACTTGAACAAGAGAAAGAAATGTGTTTGAATTTCATAACCCTAAATGTAGCCTATTCATAATACTTAAGTCTTTTGCAGATAATTATGAATTTCCATAGTGTTGCAGCGGGTAGTGTTGCCACCTCACAGCTTCAGGGTTGTTGGTTTGATTTTGAGGTCAGGTTACTATCTGTGCAGAGTTCTCCATATTTTCCCATGTGGGTTTCCTTCTAAGTTTCCTCCCACCTCCCAAACACATGCTGGTAGGTGGTTTGAATACACTGAATTGCCCCAGGTGTGTGTGTGTGTGTGTGTGTGTGTGCATGATGCCCTTTGATGGACTGGAGTCCCATCCAGGATGGATTCCTACCTCACATCGAGTGTTCCTGGGATTGGCTCTGGATCCACAACGATCCTGACCAGGATAAAGTGCTTACTGAAGATGAATGAATGAAATGTGAGACCACCTTAGAAAGGATTTAATGCTTTCTTTTTGTTTGCATGCTTTAATGATGTTTGACTTGAACAAATTAATAGGTCTTCATTTGGGAAACACCTATTGATTTCTTTCCAGTAATGGACTTCATTAGCATCTATCAATGTGAGCCAAATCTGATGCTTGAACTTGCTTCTGGAATTCCTGGTCCATTTCTAGGAGCAACCTGAATTCCAGAGATACCTTATTAAACTGTGATTTGAAATAGTGCCATGCAGTGGATCTTGATAGATTCTTTGTTTTACAAGACATTAGGTTCTCCACAGCCAAAGCAAACTTTCGTAGCTCTGCCTTTTTTTTTTCCATAAATGGAATTTCAAAAGAGGAGATGTGGAAATAGGAAGAGTTGTTTTCGTTTGCAATTCACAGGAACTAGAAGGCTATAAAAATTCCAAACTGCTTCTTTAAAAAAAAAAAAAAACCTTCCTTTTTGCAATGAAAACCTAAAATCTGCTTTGTGTTTCATATGAAAATTCCTGGAACGTTCTTGGCTTTTCAGAAGAGTAGATGGTTCTCAGAGATGTATACATTGTCCATCAAATAAGATGGGCAGGAATTAGTAATAAGTGAAACAGGAAGTAGCAATAAAAGGTGAAACAGGAAGTAGCCATAGTAGTAGTGAAATAGATTCCTTCAAGTTTCACTACTGGCAAATCGCTGAAGAGCTGGCAGGTTCTATTTCTGCTGTTCTGAGTGACTTTTCCAAACTGCCGGCTTCTACTTTGAACTTTCCAAAAAATGTTTGGAAGGGATCAATGAAATAGGCTTAACGAGCAAGCAGGGAAAACTTAGCTTTCTGAACCAGCTCCATTTTTTAATGTAGCGTTTTGGGTTTCAGCATTTCAAATCCGGTGTTCTACACGTCACATATCATTTCTAGAGCTCTGGTTTGATGTTTTGGCAATGGAAGCACTACAGTGGAACCGTACCAGGAACTGAATCCCAGACTAAAGTTCCAGGAGTTGATTTCCTGGGCTGAATTTCCTCGGAAAAAAAAATTATTATCTGATATCATGATTATCTGTTACTTTAACTGGATATTCAGAACTTTTCATGCTTTTTTCCTTTAAAAGTTCCAAAGAGAGAAGGTTGTGCGAGTTCTGTGTCCTGCTGCCAAAGCTAATAATTCTATCCCCTGATTCGGAGCCAAGAGACAGACCAGTTACTAAATACCGCAGTAGCACAAAGAGAATGGTGGATAGCCTTTTAATAAAGAAGTGACTGCATTAGCTGCTAATTGCCTTTTCTATTGTTTGGCCTGGACCGGGAAGAGCGTGGGGGCTTCTGGGACACAAGTCATTCTGTAGAAGCTGTGAAAAGGAGACCAGGATTGTGTTACAGCAGTACAGCTTCTTTCTGCCTTTTCCTGCTGCTGTTTATGATTTAATTATTAAACCAAGCTCCATCATGCAGATACACATGTTCACGTGCGAGACACGTGGGATGTGCTGAGCCGAGATGCAGCACACACTTCAGGAAAACAAAAGGAACTGAAGTCTGTTTTCCAGACCAGACAGCTGATGATGCTTTGTTCTCTTCTCAGATGTGACTCTCTCTCTCTCTCTCTCTCTCATACGCTTATTCTCTTTTCCTAGCTGTCTCCCTAATATATATATGACATCTGCTGGAGTGGAATTGGATTCCATGGAGTCCCTTGTGGCTGCCGCTTAATGCGTCTCCTGACAGGGAGACTGGAAGAGAGAATAACAGAAGCAGGGAAAATAGAGGGTAGAACAAGTGATGGAGGAAAGGATGAGGATTCCTTCCTTCCTCTTGTTTCCTCTAGGAATAAAACCCAGCGATGCGGAGCTGGCGGACAAGCCGACACCGGCCTCGTGAAGTTTACATGGTGCTGTCAGAGAGAGCATTGCCTCTTTCCTCCCAGCAGTTAGACTTCATAAAAGAGTTGCCAGTCCTCTGGAGCGCAGTTTTTCCAACTTTCTCTCTTTCTCCTCCTCCTCCTTTTACCCATGATAAAGGATGTGACTAATGCTGCTTTCATGCACGTTCAGAATTACTATTAGTATGAGTTTCTGACCTGAAAGTTGCACATGAATTCCCTTTATTTCATAATTCTCATACTG
The DNA here is from genome assembly GCA_022985145.1 of Pangasius djambal. Lineage (NCBI taxonomy): Eukaryota > Metazoa > Chordata > Actinopteri > Siluriformes > Pangasiidae > Pangasius > Pangasius djambal. The sequence goes on from CM040994.1 coordinate 3,444,139, forward strand.
GTGGTCTTGGATGCACTTTTGATACCTGAGTTTGTTTAATTTTTATGTTTAAATGAGCTTTAATTTTAGTGAAGTAAAAGACTATTTCATTAGCTGATGGTTGGTGATTTCTTATTTCACTAAATACACCAACCAGTTAGATCACAGACACAATTATGTTGGTTGTGCATTATGTGCAGCTTTACAAATGGATGAAATAGTCGCCTCTTTGAAAGAAAGTTCAAATCTAGTACGCTTGATGGTTCTTCGGTTTGTCCCTCAGGGAGAACCCTACACCCCACAACAGAAGGTTTGTCTTTCACCAAGTAGCAGCCATTTAGAAAGAAAGAACCATTAAGCACCCAAAGAAACCTTCACGAACCTCTTTGTTTAAAGAGATGCCACAAATGGAGAAAAAATGGACCATGGACCACACTAGATAACTAGCTAACATTAGAAGTCCACTTCTAGACAAGACGCCTCGTTTATCAATCTTGGGCCAAACTGAACTTGTCTGAAATTATCACCAGACTTTCAAGGTTCAGTAACACTGACTTTTCCCTGATAAATGTAATCAGCTTGATAAATGTAATTATAGCTTGCACAGGTGGAAATTGGACCTTTTGATGAGCATGTTAATGTAGGTTAGTAGAACCATTCTGATTTGAGATCAGCATTAATATCCAAGCCTAGTTTATTAAACCTAAATTAGCTCTGTAGTCTGATTTGAGATCAGAATTTTATCTGCTGGATCAGTGGCGCCAATAGGAATTCTGGGCCTCCTGACAGGTTAATTTCCAGGGTCGTGCACCCCTGACCACTTTTTATTATCCAGGACAATTTATTTCCTAGGGTTACTTCGTTCCTTGGAATCATCCCCACCTTTTCAACCCTGGCTGGACCTGCAATGAGTATAAGTTCTCCTTTATTTTATCTGTCCGCTCCACTTTCCTGCATAAATATTCAGTTTGTGATATTAATACTCCAAATTAAATATTCATAAGCTTGAATCTTGTATTCTCCCAAAGGGGGAAAAGCTAGTTCTGGGTCCTGATCGCATCTGTGTGGTAGGAATCAATACGTGTGTGGACTATCAGAGCTCAGCTTGGTGCCGTCAATAAAAGGTAATAACGGCTGATTGATTGTGCCACAGTATCACACAGAGAGATCTCCCAGAGCAGGCGCTGGTGTGTACATGGGGGAGAAAGACTCAGCGTGAGACTCACTGAATAGGATGACCATCCTGCAGAACCTTCACCGTCCTGCTGCATTTTATAGCATGATCTAATTGACTCCTCCATTGTTCTGGCCTCTTTAAAGGCTTTGTAATGGAACCATGTGTTTCTCATCATTGGGCCTGGAGAGGCTTCAGAGCTGATGAGTGGAATGAGTGTTGTTGTATGTTTATACCCCAAAAACCCACAGAGTGCTTGAGCAAGAGGAGAAGAATTCTTCTTGTCTGCTGAGGCAACACGTCCAGCCTGCAAACTATCAGTCTTCTTTTCGCTGATATTTACCCGAGGACAGACGGGATCGCTGTAACTGTTCTGGTTCATTTAGAATGGAAGTTGAGGTTGTGTATAAAGGGGGTTTTTGTCCTTTCCAGTAACATATCACAGAAGTAGGGCAAGAATTTCTGAAGTCTGTTATCATTTAGGGCGCAGTTCCTCTCTAACGGTGAATCAACACTGTGGACTTTGCTGTCCAGACAGGATTTCTCACACAGAGATTTCCAAAAGATTCTCGCATCATGATTATGACCTTTGGCTTTAGTTTGAGGTTTAAGTTTAAAACTAAGCTGGAGGGATTCGAGTACTTCATGCATTTCTCCAGAAATCCCTGATCCATATGTGCAGTGAAGTCTAAAGTAACCGCAATGCTTTTGAAAGACATAAAAAAGAGAAAGCTGCGTTCAATTTGAAATACAGAAAGAAAAGAACAGCGAAGAAAGAAGCAGCAAGAACAGACACGAAAGACTCCAAGATTCATGAGAAACCAGGTCGTGACCTCTTGCTCTTTTTTTAAGCACCACTTCCCTTTTAAACCCAAAGCTACTCAGCTAATAAACTCTTCATCCATAGGGTAAGCCTGACATCCATTTTAGCCTGATTGGCAGCTCAAGTGAGAGTCTTGATCTCCATGTTGTCTGATTTGCCTGCTGGGAGCTACAGGGAGGTTTATCATGGCTCTGTGATTGACAGATTGAAGATGGGATCGGCCCTGCGCTCCCAGGAGATATTCTGATTAGAAGGCTTAGAAAGTTTCAGAAAAAAAGAGGGAATTGATAACATACAACCAAGTAACTGAACCAGTTCTGGACATGTTATAAGATATTAAAGCTTCTATCATCTTTCCCAATGTGAGATACATGTAGTGTACTAGCCAAGGTTGTGTTTATTAGTCCATTAAGGCTGTGTTTTGGTAACGAGCAAAGAGCGTGGAGTTTTCCGCTGAGTGGCATCTTCATCACGAGGGTAAACAGATCGCAAACATCTGTCGGAAAGTGTGTTTGTAATGTTTTTCCTTGTTCTCCTTTTTATCATCCAATTTTCTTTTTTTCCATTTCCCTTTATTTTCCTGTGCCGTGATCAGAAGCATCATCATCATCATCGCCAATGTCATCAACATGGCCGCAAGGCATCACATCGTGTGGAGCTTTTGACAAATGAGTGTTTACATTGGTTTCGTATTTGAAAAGCATTTCCCGTCCATCTCTAGACTGTTTGTTCTTTCCTTTGTCTCTCTTTCTGCCTTCTTGTTTCCCCTATTCCTCTCTCTGCAATCTTGGCAGTGAGCAATCAACAATACAAACTGGCACTACACTACCCTTCACCATCCGGCAATTCATTCTTCTTATACCACAGCAATTTGCTGATTCCAACACTTGTTCATTTATTAAGGAACAACACATTGTATCCTTTTATAATGTCATCTGTTTATAATTACATTTAAAGTTGTGGAACATCTGTGAACAAAGTTCCTGTTATCACTTGTGCTGTAACAGCTATAAACAATGGAATAAATGTAAATGAACGAAAATTTTATTTAAAAAATGAAAAGTAAATTAATCAGCACCTTCTGACCAATCAGAATCGAGAATATAACAGCGCTGTGGTATAAGGTCTTTAATTACATCTGTATAGTATTTCTTATTTTTAGGATTCTGAAAGCAAATGCATGAGCATCATTGGCAGTCCGGGGAAACCAGATTGAAGATTTTTTGCAAGGCTGATTCTCCATCAGTGCAAAATGTTCTTTTGTTTAATATTTGTGATTATCAGAAGAAGTAACATCAGTCAATGAAATAAATTATTTTGCAAAGTAGCTTGCAGTGCACCTAGCTACATTTCACTGAAGACAAGCTTTAATGTAAGTGAGCTTCATTTTTACAGAGCATGTAGCTCATAAACTAAGTTTTTAAGGTTTTTAAAGTTTTATCACGGGTTCCTTGGATAGTTAATGAACCCTCATTAATGGGGAAACCATATTTTGTAGAGTTCTCCATAGAACCTTTAAGGGGTTTTCCCAGAACGAAGAACTTTTAGGTTGCTAGATGAAATATTTTTTGAAAGAGTGTTGCTTTCCCACTACCTTTCAGCACCAGAACTTTCTACAACTGTTTAAGAACGTTTTCAGCTTGAGCTCCATGTTGCAACTTCCTCCCTAATAAAAGCCAGGCATACACACACACACAGCCAATTACAGTGTGGATTCTGTAGGCTTTGCCATTAGACAGGGTCCTGCCAAGCTGTGAGCGATGTGTGTGCATGTGTGTGGCTGCCTGTGTGTGCACAAGTGTGCATTCATGCACGTGTGTAGTGCAGTGTGTAGTCTTTCTCTCTTGGCCTGAACTCAGGTTGTGGTTTAAGACACTCTGTCTCCCTGAAAAATGAAAACTGTGGCCTGTTGAAAGGCTGTGAACGGACACCCGTACTCTATGTGAGCTACATATTAGCCACAGCAGTGGTGAAGGCGTGAGCATGTGTTCTTTATGACACACTGCTGTCACAAACGGGATGTAACCGAATACGAATACATTATTCGTATTGTGTTCTTAACAGATACAAATACAGATATGAGTAGAAGGCATATTATTCTGTTTTTTAGAAAGCATCTGGTTGAGATTAGAATTGTGCATTAGGACATGCAAATCGATCATGCGGATCAGATATGAAGCTCGCGGGACATAGAAAGAACATGTTTAATGACGTGGATGCGAGTCGCTGCCTGATGCATTTAGTGTTCATTCTTTCATCCTTAGTAACTATCTCCCCACGACATGTTTAAGTCCAGATACAGATATTTGGATCAATAAACAGATATAGATAAAGATAGTGACATTGCGTTACACCCCTGTGTCACACACAAGCCAAAACCGCACGCTACTCAGCTTCTGTTCAGCTAGGGAAGGGATTAAGAGCAATGGCTTTCGGCTAAATTTTTAAGAAGCAGAGTCTTCTTTCTAGCAGTGTTATTACTGACAGGTTTGGGATGAAGTAGAAAAAAACAGGAACTGTCTCATGGCATTCGATTATGTGTATAAGATGTCCCTGAAGCCCGACTCAGAAACCACAAGTGGAAAGAAATGACTTTAACAGCTGGGCATATGATTTTGGAGCGTCACCGACTCCCTCCGTACGTCTGACTATATCACTCACATTTTTCATATAAGACATCATGAAAATTGCTTTTGATACATGGATTTCGAACCCCGTTAATAACAAAACACAACTTCTTTCATGTCAAAAGGGGCCTTTGCTGATTACTTTTCCTAGCCATGCTTTATGTGTCCGATTTCATTATCCGGTTTCGAATGTGTTTTTATATGGATCCTATCTCACTCCATTGCTGTCTCTCATCTCAGATCCCTGAGGAGAAAAGGGAAAGCAGAGCAGAGTGGTTTCTCTTTCTCGCCCTCTCAATCAGAGGCTATGTGGATGATAGATTATTCTTCTGCTTTGACAAAGTAAATTCATTACATTGATGGGTCAAGAAGCTTTTAGGAGTATTTAAGTGATATCCCCTCCACTACCCCCCTTTCTCTCTCTACTGTCCCTGTTTTCCCTCTCACTAAGAGATGTCGGATTGATGGATCACTTCAATTAACTCTGACATAAGAAGGGATGAGATAGCAAGTATGTGGGAGGAGTGGAGAGAATGCTTCCTTTTCTCCTCTTCTGTCGTCGTCTCTTCTTTCTTTTCCTCTCTTATTTTTTACTGCCATTGGCCATGCAGGATGCTCAGTTTCTTGAAGCTTAGGTTCAAAAGATTCACTGTGATTCAAGTTATGGAATACTTTATTACTTTAGCTAATAAAGTACATGATATTGCAGAATTAAAGGTATAGTTTACTCTATCATACTAACATGAATTGAAGCTAGTGTACCAGAAACCAGAATGAACCGAAAACCATGAATGAACGCTAGCATGGGCGGCACGGTGGTACAGCGTGTAGCATCACTGCCTCAAAGCTCCAGGGTCTCTGGTTTCACCTTGATCTCTAATTACTTCTCCATGTGTACACGTGGGTTTCCTCTGGGTTCTCTGGTTTCCTCCCACCTTCCAAAAACATGCCTTTGGTTGAGTTACTGACTCTAAACTGACCCTAGGTGTGAATGTGGGTGCATGGACTCCACTGGACTGGTGTCCCCTCCAAGCTGTATTCCTGCCTTGCACCCAGTGATCCACCACAGCCCTGACCAGGATAAATTGCTTACTGAAGACAAATGAACAAATTAAAATAAGGAAAACTTACTTAGCCTCTCTGAAATGAGAGAATCAAAATTAGCCATAAAATTGTCTTTGAGTGAAATATCACAATGGTTCATAACACAATATCTGTCTAATATTGGCAATTTCATATCATATGACCTGTCGTCCTCTGAAAACCCAGTGAGAGAGTTTGTGTAGGTGTTTGAGGCAGGTTGCCTGGTATCCAGCCCACACATAACCATGCAACACAGCCATGCACACAGCTGTGGAATTTTTACTGCGATTGGCACGAAACAGTCTCCTGCCTATATTTCTTAACCACTTAAATAAGGCCATTGTCACTTATTAGTCTCATATGGGCCCACACTCACAACCAGCGTGTTCAGGAGTTTAGAGAATAATCAGCTGCTATGAGTGTGCTCAGAGAGGACTGACATTTTTTGTGGTTATGGTGGCAGGCTTCTCAAATGCAGATGTCTGCACAATTGTAATTAGACACTAAGCCCTATTTTCCTGTTAATAATGCAAACATTAAAACAAGCTCACAAGATTGTGGCTTTGGCATGTGTAGATGTGGCATAATGTTTATTTCTTATGTCTCTATGATTATTATCAAATTTAGCAAGTGTGGTTTAGTTTTGTTGAGTGTTTATTTTACATTTTGTAAGGAGTCTCCAGTGTCACAGCTTAAGTTTTCTGCCACGGACAAGTTTCTTGGTAACAAGATACATTTGTTTTGGCTTAACTTCATGAGAAAGTAAGGGAGTAACCATTTATAGTTATTAAAATACTGACAGAAACTAACATGTTTCAGAGACATTCCACAACATCAGATGTAACTAAAAATGGATAAAAGGTACGATGTGTTGTTTTTAATAAAGAAAACTTGTCATCTTTGGTACATTACTGTGGTATAAGAGGAATAAAACACTTCAGGACATGCTGTTATAGAAAAATCATCAACTTCAGGGAGGGAACAGCCCAAACAGCATGACACCACCCTGTCGTTGATCATTGTCTTATAACAGCACTCCCTCAAGTGTTTTATTCCTAAATAACTAATAATTCCTTCAATAAGGTAGCCTGTTACTATCGAACTGAAACAATAGAATTGTAAAATTGCTTTGTAAGAAATGGGACAGGATGTTTGTGACTTTGCCTGAGGTCAGGACAATACTGGTTTGGTATTGCGTTTGTGTGAAAAGGAGTTCTTGAGCAGTGGTGATGTAAATGCATATTTAGAGCAAAGTGGGTTCAAAAATACTATAGCGCAGTCAGATTTTGCATATCACACCCCTGTTTTGACGCTCTACCCACGTCAGCAAAAGTTGCAACTAGGAGTGAAATAATAATAGAGACTTAAAGATCTTGCTTGGCATTGTTGGGTACTTGTTTTTCCATTGTGTGTAGATTTAGTGTTTAGCCTCCGATAATGTTGCAAGGCTGGTTCGGGGCAAAGACTATTAAACAGGAAAGGTACCCCCTGGAACCTGTTTCAAATATGGGAGGCTTTTCCTGCATTTCGATGTCGTTCGGGGTGAATTGTTGTTGTGCCGGTAAATGATGGGGCCTGGTGATTATTGCATTGTGAGTCAGCTCCTGCTGTGCGTTGATCAGGAGGTCCGGTGTGTAAGTGCGTGGCTGTTAAAGGAGTCATACTGTGAGCTGGAGCTGAAGTGAAAGCACGTTCATATGGCTGTGATGAATGACTATGTCCCACTGGCGCTTGCACAGATTGGGTTTCATTAGTTATTTGGAGAAGGAGGGAGAGAGGGTAGTTGTTTTTACTTCTTTTCTGTTTGACATCCACTTGCAGGTCTCGTATTTTACTGCTTTTTCTAAGATGTTGTTGAAATCTGTGGTATATCAGACTCCCTCAGACACTTGTCCGATCTCCCTTTACTTAATCAGAAGTCCATTGCACTGGTTCCCCATTTTCCTTTCCAAGTGGACACTCAGATCAGTTGGGCTATGATTGGCTGGGACCCTGATGGCACAGAACATAGGGGCAGTGCTCAGAAGGGGGTGGTCATGGGGGAACAGTTAGAGGGAAGGTACAAGGAGGGGGTAGTTTGATGGGGGCTGGGGTGAAGGCATTGGGAGGTGACTTCTGACTTCAGTCCTACATTCACACCCACTCAGGCCATCTCAGGTCTGCTTGCACTGGTTTGGGAATCTCGGAATCTGTCCAACCCTTGGTACTTCCAGCTCTGCCATTCATCCAGGAGCGATGAAGGAAGTTCTTCCTTGTCTTGCCTCTCTGGTTTGAGCACCACTTTCACTTGCTCTATGCAATTTCTTCAGAGCAGATTTTTCCCATTAAGGAAAAGTGAGAACTCTTGCCCTGAACTTAACCTTGATTCCTCAGCGGTGTCTGTCTTTTGAAATCCAGTCCAAAAATCAAGATAAGCTGGAGGAGAGGAAGTGGTAAGTAAGTTCCACAAACTGGCTTAAAGCAAAGTGTGTGTCATTCAGCTGACGCGTTGATTTCTCTAAAGCCTGCTGAACAGTGTAATGCTTTTCCTAATGTTTCCCATTGCCTGCTTTGCTGACTTTGCTGCCTCCAGGGTATGTGCTTGACTATTGGCTCATGATGACTAGTTCTGTCCTGCATCCAGTTTCAATATACACTCTGTTGACTTGGTTAGTTTGACAGCATGTTTGCTATGGAAAGTAGAATTTCTATTTTGAGCACTATCAGCACTGCTAAGATAAATGGACCTGCTTGAAGTTATTTTTTGCTCTCCACCATCCTTCCTGGTTTTCTGATTAGGGAATTTATGCATCAACAGAGTTTTAGATCATGACTAAGAGCAAGGAGACAGACAGCCGAGAGTGGGAGAGCACAAAAGGGAAAAAGCTAAAGAAGCATGCAGATAGCACCCTGCAATCTCAGCTGTTGTGATTTAGGCTGCCTGACAGCACACAAATCTTAAAGGAACTCTCAGCTGTGCCGCATGCCTACCCCTCCCTCTCTTTATTTTTAACACCAATGCTTTATGTGGCCTTCACTACAACAGGGTAGAAAGAGCTAATTGTCTCTAGATATACAGTACTATACACTGTCAGTGATTCTCACTGTCAGAATGATATTGCTGGGGGGCCAAAAGAACAACCAGCAAACTAGCAAGCCCAACTTTACTGGCAAGATTCTGGTAATGAACTATTATGTTCAGAAATTAAAGACCCATTCATACCAACTTTAAAAAAAAATTTAAACAATAAAATGGTTCATAAACTATCAGGAATGAGTACTTCAGGTTCTGGACAAGTTCCTGGTTCCCTACGTTGAAACGACCAAGACTATTAAGTGAAAAAACAGAAGTAATGCAGGTGGCATAACAGACAATTACAAAATGCAGAAAGAATACAAAAACATAGCAAATATGGAGAAGGTTGAGAATGATATTTATGAACACTGTGTTCTTAATATTTATAAAAATTTAGAAACTAGCTTTTTTGCTGTTCAGGAACTACTCGGGTGGATCTCCCCATGCTGAACATCATTGGTTGGTTATACTCAAGCCTCACAGAGTGACCAGCCTGTGATGGTCAGTTTGGCAAGCTCCACCCCAGTAGTTCCTCATCACCAATAATGCCTTTGGAGCAGGAACTACCAAGGTCCCTGAAACTATGGCCTTGGCTTCCTCCAGTGGAAGCATCTCTACATTCCTGGGTTCCTGAAAAGGCTCCTCTGTCTAAATGGTACAAAAGACAGACCTGGTCTAGTCTGTCTTTGTCCCTCTCCATGGGGATATCCTCACTTCAGCACAATGAATTCATCATGCAGCCAACTTGATAATTGCTAAATTGGATAGGTTAGCACCCAGGCAACCAAAATGTGCATGGCATCTGCAGAACTGTAACTGAGAACCACTGTACCATGAGAGATCACCCACTCAGTATTTCCTTAGCTTCAATGCTAATTAAACACACCTGATCCAGCTAATCCTGGTCTCTAGAAGTTTGTGAATATAAGAGCCAGGTGTGTCAGATTAGGGTTGGTGTTAAACTACAGGGGGGTCGACCTCTGATCTCCAGCAGTGGGCAACCTGCTTTTGTTTCTGCCTCCTATCTGGGTCTGTTTGCTGTTGGCCACCTTCAAGGTGTGTGGCATTAAAGCTGTATAGAGTTTCTGCACCATGCAGCACTGGGGTAGTTTATCAGTCATAGATGCCTTGTTGTCTTTGTGTGAGTGATGTCCTTGAGTGAGTGACTGACTGCAGGCTGAACATATTTAACATGACAGTTTGTGACAGCATATAGCCTACCCACTATGGATCTTGCTGTCACATAGACAGACAGTGACACAGCTATCAAAGTCGCCCTGCATCTGCAGACACACATTATCTCCACACTTACTGCCTTTCTATAAGAGGAACCTACAAATCATGGTTAGAAGAGAGAGTGAAGAGAGAAGAGAGAATGAAGTGGCATTGTAGAGAATCAGAAAGACAGAAGAGCAAGAGCGATGAAGTGGGAGTTTTTGAGCAAACTTCACACATTTGCAGTATTAGTCCATTGATTTCTTTCATTTTTGGCATGCTGGCCAAACCATGTTCACCTCCCTGCTGTGTACCACCCACCTACAAACACACATGCACACACACCTCCTCCCCCACTGCTTTCTCTATTTCCTGTTTGCTCTGCCAGAGCCAATTGATGCTCAGCGTGCAGGTCAGTGACTGATCCGGTGACATGCTGGGCCATTTCTCTGTATGGCTATATCTTTTATTGGTGTTTGAACACACACACACACACACACACACACACACTAGCACATAAAATATTTCCTAGGCAAAGGGTAGGCCATAACTTCACAATGATCACTGCATATTTATACTAGCGGGAAAAGATCTTCTTCCCAAATGTTCAAAAATGGCAAACAGTGGAATATAAAGAATCATCCACTGTTAAAAAGGTAGCTAACTGTAACTTTAGGTGAAAGTTTTTGGTGATATATTGTGTGCTGTTTCACAGAATATACATGGTTTTCTTATTGTTTGAAGTCTCGATTTATGGCCATGCTTTTATTTTCCAAAAAATAATATATGTACCCAAGTTGGAGCTTTTTTTTTTTAGAAGCGGGAGTGCTTTTTCTTCTGCTCAGTTTTTACATTATTACTAATTACTGTTTCTAATAGCTAAAATGATGTATTCCAGTGTTGTAATACAGTGCCACTATTTGTATCTGTATCTGTATCTGTGTTTGTTTAATGCTACAAATATTCAGATTTATACTAAAAGTGGGATCAGGTATATGTTCGTTTTGGAATTTGTTATATTCTAGAAAGATCCAAAAAGAAATGATGTGAAATTAGCTTTAAAGAGTGACATTTTTTTTTCTGCTGCTACTTGATGAACTACTTCGTAAAAACTTTTATCCTGTTTTTGTCTTCAGTGCTTTCGAGTAAGATTATGCTCTGAGAAAAGAGCCTTGGGAGTAAATTGCATTGACTTTCACAGAAACTGGTGTCAGAGGGATCAGATTGCAGTGGGCTTTGACGGCCTCTCCCTGTCTTGCGCTACTCCCTAAGAGCCAGGCTAAGAAATGAGACGAGAGTGGAACAAACCGGCCTGTCACTTATACTCCCAAACACACACACACACACGCACACGCACACACACCGACACACTCCGCATACAGGCTCATGACACTCCTCGCCTTGGGAACTGCCATTCTGAGTCCTCGTCTGTCAGATATAAGTGCTCTGTCCATTGTATAAGAGAGAGAAATAGACAGAGAAATAAGAGGCATGATGCCTGTCTTATGGGAAAAAATGAAGAAGAAAAATGACATTTTAAGTCTAAAACTTTGTGTTCCCTCTCTCTCTCTCTCTCTCTCTCTCTCTCTCTCTCTCACACACACACACACACACACACACACATTTAGGTTTAGACTTTATGTAAATGAAGTTTCCAGTAGCAAATATGCATGATTTATTAAAACTCTTGTATGCCCATTAGTTAAATACAGTGCTATACTATAATTTAATTTAATATTTTTCACAAAATTAATAGTCAATTTAATATTTTAAAAAAATATTAGTATCTAATTAGTACAATTAATCTATAAACATGATTTAAAGAATAATTATACTGAAAAACCTTGGAAAACTGAGGTCCAGGCTAGATTGCTTGTCAATGTTTACATAGTCCTCCTGTCAGTCTTTTTCTAGACATGCCCCTTCACTCACCCCCATCTCAGTGCGTCAGGAAAGGAAAATATGGCAGAATCTGGCAAGTGCCCAGTGCAGCCAGATACTTCTACTGTGCGCAAAAAAAAACACTATTTGCTTCTGAAAAAGGGTAATAAAAATAAACATAGTAAATCTAGAATAAACACTGGTAGCACTTCTCTGTAATTTGTCACTGGCAAAGCAGATGAACTTGGGTGCTGAATTAGCTAACAGAGTTAGTGAGGGTCAGCTGAAAACCTCATGAGAGCGAATTATAAGGAAAATCAGGACAGTAAATGCATTCTAGACCTTTCTTTCAAATCAGAATCACGTTTATAGTCTTATAAATCGGCTATCAGTTGTTGAATGGCTGAGTGGGCAAAACCACGGGTCAGGCTAAAACGCTAACACCATAACCCATCTAACTGAAATCGTGACTATTCTTGACTAATGTATCTTTAATTTGGATTGAAAAAACATGTTCAGTCTGAGCCTGGCACATATTTTTCATTTTTTTCATAGACCTCATCAGATGGAGGAAGGACTCAGAGTCTTCTTTCCGAGCCGTAGATGCTTGCAAGTGTTTTTTGTACTTGAATTGAGGATGTGTGAGGTCATTGGTGTGCGGTGGATCTTTAATTAAAAGCTGAGTTAGTTGAGTTAATTATAAGGTGAGTTAATTGGGTTTATTTAAAGGTGTCATGCCTTGGTGTGTTTGCTGTGTTAATTGGCTTTTATTGCAGGTCTTTGGGTCTTTGATGGTTGAGATGAGAATGATGGGAAAGTTAAAGTACACACACACACACACACACACACACACACGCACACAAAGTTTATGTACATTGCATTAGCATGGTAAGTGCCTCATGGAAACTTCTGAGGTCGGTGCAGCTCTCTTTCGGAGTTTTCTTGTGAGAAAATACAGGGCCAGATCGAGAGCCTTGGCAGCGAGCGTTGGATCTAATCAGCGGGTATAGCGCACATGTTTGTCGACGACTGAGGTCGATGACGACCGTCGATCATCTCACCACTCTGACATAAGCGCTAAAAGCAACCGCATGCGGCCAGGGGGTCGTGCGCTAATTCTAATGTCATATGTCATGTGTCGAGTTAGAGTGAGCCAAACCCAAAGGCACGTCCCGCATCAGCCTCGGATGGAGCTCATATGAGAAAGGAAGATTTAAGATCTCGGTTTTGGGATCTGACGTTTTCATTTTGACGGCTGCTTTACGATCAGTCATTTTCTTTATGCTTCTTTTGGCCGCTGAGCTAAAAATCCAAACTGACCTAGAAATAACATTCTTACCCAATTTAAACTTCAAGCACCAGAATATCAAAACACTCGCCAAGTGTTCAGGCAGTGAATGAAAAAAAAAAATACATCCATGACACAACACTGTTTCTCCCATTTTATTCATTAATTCTCTGCCCTAATCTGAACCACCTCACTTTATTCACCCTGAGTGTTGAGAGAGAAGGAGTGGGCGTGGGAGTGGGGGTGACGCACGATTTGGGAGTAACAGTCCTCCTGATGCTCTTCAGATTAACCAAAGACCCTCATGGTGTGTTAATTCTCCTTCCTGCAGGCCTGAACATGAGTGAATATGTGTGTCTAGGTGTGTGGGTGCGAATGTCAGTGCACAGTGTTTCTTTAACCTGTGTCTGAGCTTATGAGATCTGATCTGAAGGTGCTGTCTGATGAAATATGTGAAGGGAGCAAGCCTAAGGCTAGTCTGGGATTAAAGAGAAGCACATAAGGACAGAACCATATTATGAACTCACATAAATTATAGTGTACATAGAACCTGGATATGCGTTGATTTTCACCCATTTCTTTTTTTTTCTTTTTAGGGTGTGACAAAATTAAAAGTATTTTTTGTTTTCTGCAAAGAGCATCACATTTATATTTTTACATTTATGTGTTCATAATGTACCTCATAATTTGACCTGTATTTCCTTAACAAATCCATAATTCTTGTAAATCTGTTGTAAAGTTTAGTTACAAATGTATCTTAGCCACCTGAGTTCCTTACTGAATTTAGCACTATATGGGAACCTAAAATAGCTAACCAATGTTTGCAGAGAAAATTAAGCTAGCTAAACTTACCTAAGTGAACTACTTTGCTTAGCAAGACAATTTTCTCTGTGAGCAGCTAGTAGCTAGTAACTGATGTTAGCCTGTCCAGGGATTTAGCATTCCTCTTTAGCCAAGCATAGGTAACTAGTTATCTGTGCTATGTTTAGCTAGCCCATTTTTCTGCAAACATTAGCCAGTAACTGATGTTAGCTGGTTCTGGATCTAGCATTCATATTTAGCCAAATTATGATGGTTGGTTAACTTAACCAATTTTCTCTACAAACATTAGCTAATAACTGATATTAGCTTGTTTATAGATCTAGAATTCCTATTAAAAAAACATAGGTAGCTAGTTAACCTTGCTAATTTTAGCTAGCCAATTTTCTCTGCAAACATAAGCTAGTAATTGACATTAGCTTGTTTATGGAGGTAGAGTTCCTACTTAGCCAAATCTAGATAACTAGTTAATTCAGGTAAGTTTAGCTAGCAAGCATTAGCTAGATAATGATTACTGGGGCAATTACTGTATTTGTATTAATGCTAATTGTCTATCTATATCTCTAAATCTGACATATATAGGTAGAGTTCTCATATTAATCTTATTCAGTTTGTAAGATTCTTGTAAATTCAGTCGAAAACTACAACAGCATCCGAGCCACTACCTTACTGGCTAAGCTTAGCTAAGCTATCTTGATAGAGCTCCTCTCATATTAATCCAGTGATTCAGAGTCAGGTAACGGTTACAATTGCAAGAGTTCAGCACAGGAATAGAGAGAGAGTGAGAGACAGCAAGAAAAGACATTAGGAGGATCAGGAGAAACAGAGCCAAAAGAGCAGGAGGAGCAGATGGAGCGATGAAAGCAATGTGGGAGAAGGAATGGATGATGGGAAAAGAGAAAGCGAGCGTTGGGAAGGTTGCCAAGCGAATCCAGAGGTGATAAATGAGCCTATAATTAAGTGCCTCTGCTCTGATATGCTCTTCATCTCGCTGAGCCAGAACACTCCTCTATCACATCAGACGAGTGAAACCAGTAAAAACCACACGCAGCAGAAAAGTGTGGCTTTGGCGTCCTACGACAGCAACACCCACCGGATTAAATCAGCAGAGGTGTTTATGACAGCGATGTGGCCAATGAACACCACAAAGAGGATGGAGAGGAGGAAATGAAGCCGTAGTGTGAGTAACACGGCTCAGCACTTCAGAGAAGTTTCACTGCTTTACTGTTTCGTTTTTATCGGCACGGGTTCAGGCCTGTGTGAGATTCCAGACAGGCGTGTAACGGTGAACCCTGATTAGTTATTTGTGTGTGTGTGTGTGTTATCGTTGTTGGCTTTGCAAAACTGCACCACACTGTTGTTGAATGCTTGATTCTGATTTTCTATAACAGCAGCTCTGACAGTAGTTTATATTAACATGCTTGCTGTAATGTGTTAGCATTTTTATAATAACGCAGGGACTCTCACAGAGACTTATATGAAGGACGCTCGACTTAAACTGATTTAAAAAAAAATGTGTTATTGTTGATATGGTGAAGTTTTCTGAGAGGAAATGTTTGTTTTGCATTTTTGGAAGGAGTCTCTAGTGTCAGTGCTTTGTAACAGTCAGAGGTAAAGAGGTACGGTTGTTCTCCATGGGAAAGGGCACAGAGCTTTGCATTTTACGTGGTCTTGTTAACAAAACGAGCTGTTTTTTTTTTTTTTTTTTTTTTTTTGTATTCAAGCTGGTAAGGGAACAACTGTTTATGGCTGTTAGTGATAACAGGGGCTAACTTGCTTCATGGCTGTTCCACAACAGTAAGAGTAACTATAAATGGATAAAAAATATGGTGTCATTCTTTAATAAATAGAAAGCTGTAATAGTTGGCAAACTGCTGTAGTATAAATGGAATAAAACACTTTGTGTTGCTCCTGTTTTAGGAATGTCTTATCATGTTAAACTATAAGAGCCTGTCATGTTCTGACATGCAAATTCAGGTCATGGATCACAGGTGGGTTATTCTAAAGTGGGCGGGTTTGTAGAGTTGGAGGAGTTTCAAATTTGCATATTTATAAAATCCGGATTTCTTGAAGTGTTGGGGCTTTTTTAAGTTGATTATCGAAACATATAAAATATACAAAAATGATAGTCTTCAAAGCACAATTTTCAATTTCTCAAAAGCTGCCAAACATGTGAGAGACTGTTTGCGAGAGCGCTCTTCTCTCAGTGCCAGCTCAGGATACAAGGGCTGGACCGACATGTCTGAGATTTACAAGGAAAACACGGATCTTTCCAAAACAGTGTGTTCTCTGAGTGGCACAGAGTCCCTCTTTGGCCTTAGAAGGCCTCGCTTGGGTTTGTTTATCTTCCTTCTCCACTAGCCTGCAGTCTGTGAAGTGTCCTTTCAGCATACATGGCAGAATGGAGAAGCGAACGCCATGTGTGCATGGAAAAAGACTGAGTGTTTCGTGTTTGGAATTGCTATGTGAAATGCGAACATACATACTTTTTCCCGGTTTGACATTGCTACAAAATGAAGATTCCTGTTATGATGTAGAGCGTACATTGAAAACACAAATATGGCGTTCTACAGGAAAAAAAGGTTCTGTCTAGATTCATTAAGAAAGACATGCATCAGGACTCTTCTCGGTACTGGCTATTGCCTGGCTGTCGAATTCTGAATCACTGAGTCACTGTCTGTCTTCAAACGAAGACTGAGGACCCACTTATTCACTAAACACTTAAGCAAGCACTAAACCTTCTTTGAAAAAAAAAAAACCCTTCACTAACATTTTAGCTTAATGGAATTCCTAGAACTTGGCTTATTTGTTCTAGCAAGAGAAGATCATATAGCAGTTTTGCAAGTTGCTCTGAATAAAGAGCAAGTATTCTTCACATTCTCCTCCTTGGGTGACCTTATTTTTTTCCTGTGAGAGATGATACTAATGAGAGTCCCTTTGGGAATCCTTAACTATCCGAAAATCTCTTTGCCATCCAAAGAATCCATGAGGAGCCATTGCATATTTGTAGCATACTAGTAAGTTCCCTTATGTATATACAGGTGACAAATAAAAGGAAAAACCAACATAAAGTGTCTTAGTAAGGTGTCGGGTGATGACAAGCTCTCAGAACCACTTCAACGCACCTTGACATCAATTCTACAAGTCTCTAGAACTGTACTGGAGCGACGAACACCATTCTTCCGAAAGACATTTCCTGAATTGGTGTTTTGATGGTGGTGTTGAATATGTCGCTCCAAAATCTCCCATAGGCGTTCATTTGGGTTGAGATTGGATTGATGATTTCCATCATTTTCGTTCTCATCAAACCATTAAGTCAGCCCTCTTACTTTGTGGTTGGGGGTGGGGTAGGGTCATCAGGGAAGAGACCACGCCCATATTGATTTGATTCGCTCTAAAGGAACATGCAGAACCTAACCATGGCTGCGTAACAGCACTAAACCTTTAATTTGTCACCCATCTGTACACCTATATATAGTTTAATATGCATAAAACATTCACATATGTGTACAATCTCCATATTTTAAATCTCTTAAACTTATTATTTATTCAGTTTAAAGCATTTTATTCACTCATTGTGATGAAACTAATAGAAAAGGCATGTAGTTACACAAACAAGGAAAGTATGTCTGGACCTGCCGGTGTTTAAGAGGTTTAAGTTCTATACATCGTCTTGACTTATACCAAAATCCCTATGTCATGCAGGCTGTACGAGTAAAAGCCCCGATGTTATGTTTTGCAAGCTCTTTGGCAGCAGGAGCCTTGTCTAATCTGAGCATAGATCAGATTCTGACTTCTCTGGAACACATCGATACGCACCATGACAACACAAGTCCAAACCTGGCCCTCTTCCACTTTCACTGGCCATGCTTTAGAAATGTGACCAGAGAGAGAAAGGGCAAGAACAAAGATGGATTGCTCCTCACAAAAAAAACTATGGTATTTCTTAGTAACTGTGGTTCTGTTAAAAGTATATAAAAGTACCATTTTTTTTTAACCTATGGTGCTTTTAAGGTAGCTGTGTTTATTATACAGTTTTACTATGGCGTCATGGTAACTGATGGTTGTTGTTCTCTTAACCATGACATTACTACATGTTTTTAATAGTAAAAGAATGTCAGACATGCTATAGTAATCAGGGTATACTTGGTTTTGCTTCACTTTTTCTCTGCTTTTTTTCTGTCTGGCAGGGAGGCTGAGATCTGTCAGACTAGACAGGACGAGAGACAGAGAGTCTGTGCGTATACGTGTGTATACGTGTGTATATGTGTGTGTACATATGGCCATGTCTGTATTGTTTCTCCGGTTTTCGTTCAGTTTTGTAGCTCATTAAGCCGGCGTTGTTGTTTGTCTGCTGTAAAAGTGTAGTGCCTATCCAGTGGCGCTCAGCGTCTCCTCTGTGCACCTAACTGAACCAGATCCGTTACTATGTGTGCATGTAAACACTGTATGGCATGCAGGTTATGGTTTGGCTTGATTGTACGCTGACGTGTATGTGTGTGGGAAGGTAGTTGTGTAAGGCCAGGGTTGTGCCTGTGTGTAATCTCGTTTGAGTGTAACTAATTTCACATTTGTGCTGCCAGTTGTTGGTAGTGTCCTCAAGCCAGTTGCACAAGATGTACTGCTACAGTTGGGTTTAGGTACTAGTAATATATTTTTTAGCTTTAAATTAACTTAAAACTTATTCTTGGATACATCATGACTTTTGAAGACTTTTAAAGATTCTGGATCAGTGCCCAAAACATAATAAGACTTCTACATAGACTTATGCATATTGCTTTTTAAACTAATTTTAGGAAGGAGTTTGCACTTTGTGGTTTCTCTGTAACATGGCAAGCTGTATTTTGTGTCTTACTAACTTCGGGAGAGAGAGAGAAAAAAGAGAGGATGGAGAAAGAACAACTGAGCTGCTATAACACAAGTGAAAACAGGAGCTGACTGGTAAACATAACTACATAACTATAGACAGTAAACATAACTATAAATGGATGAAATTATGCGTCCTTCTTTTAGAAAGTTGTAATTGTTGGCAAATTGCTGTGATAGTAGAGGAATAAAACACTTTGGGACATGCTGTTATTGGAAGTGAATCAATATTAGGGTGGTAACAGTCACTCTGCTGCACCTCTCCACTCTACTGTTGATTGTTTTCCTATAACAGCATGCTGACAAGTTTTCATTTGTTACTTATCCAATAATCTTTTTTAATGAAAGCTTTAGTAACTACAGTAAAAGCACTAGAAAACGTAGATCACTATGAGAGTAAGGAATGGACGATTAAGGGTTAACTCCACTCTGGTGTTCAGAATGATGTCGGATATGTTTATGGTGTAAAAAGTCCAAAGCTGCTGCCACATTTGCGATCTCCGTCCTTTAAAACGTTACTGTCGCGTGAAGTGCCTTTCACTTCTTGCCGTGTAAGCATGACGACAGGTTCTGTTTGCTCAACCTACTCATTGTGAAAGGGCAAAGTTTATTCTCTTCTCACTTCTCCCTCTGTTCCTGATCTTTGAGGACTGGCACGTCAAACACCCCCTTAGAGACCCCATTGGTCTGTCTGTCTGTCTGCCCAATAAAAGTGGCCAAATAAAAATGGCTGCACTTTGAAGTGGGACAATGACCTCAAACTTGTTGGCTTATAAAAGCCCGCATGCCCCCTCCTCTCTCCGCCAGACCTGTTGGGTTGGCCATGAAAAGAAAGGTATGGGGCTGCTACAGGGCCGGGAGCGGAGTAGTCAGTGTTGGTAAAGTTCTTATCCCTCACCTGACACCTCCAGATTTTATTAACAGTTAGTTAAGAAGAACACGGGCCTGCAGGCAGACCTTAAATCAACATCAAAGCATATCATATGTCCAGATGTTTCTCTCTATGCTTAGGCACCTTGATTTTGTGATTTTGTGTGTGTGTGCTTGTGTGTGTGTTTGTGTGATGGAGGTGTTTGTCAAGGTAGGGGGCATCTGTGTGGTTTGATGATGCTTGAATTTCCTCCCTGCATCTGCGCTGAGGTCATCGGAACAAATCCCCCACATGGCACTGCATGTGGTTGAGAGGCGTCTGCCTGCGCATTCTCTCTCTCACACACACACACACACACACACAAACACACACACACACACTCCTGTAATTTCTCCCCTGAGTGCATGGCTAAGTAAATGCTTGGGAATTTTTGTGGACCACAGCAGAGTGAGTGACTGTGAATCACATGCACTATTTAGTTATGTCCATAAATCTGTAACTCCGTCTCTCTGTGTCTCTCTCTCTCTCTCTGTCTCTCTCTCTCTCTCTCTGTCTCTCTTTCCCTCTGTCTCTCTCTCTCTCTCTTATGCTGATTCACTTCAAGATAACTTAGCATTTAATCCCATGTCTCCAGCTACCCTGGGCAGAATTTACATACATCTAAAAATCTTTCTGAAAAGTTCATAAAAATGTTTTATTCTTGCTCACATTTGTACTAGTGACTTTTGCCTAAAACAGTTCTTTGCATAGTTAAGGTTTCTTACCATCCTAAAGGGGTTTTACTGAATCGGAAACACGGCTGTACAGTTCTACGTGGAAACTGAATGAGTTCTCTAGAAGGTTTTATAAAGTCAGAACCTTTGGATGGACCCATATTGGTTCTGTGTAGAACACTACATCAGTGTATTTCTCTATCAGAAATGGTTCCAAGTGGAACCCTTTTAAAAGGCTAAGAGCACGTAATTATTCAACAAACCCTTAAAGAACCCATTTTCCAAGACAGCTTACATAAATGGTTAAACACCTGCTGGGTCGTGGGTATTAAAAAATACCAATAACCTTCCCAGTAGAAAAAAAAACTTCTTCAAGGTTTCTTTAATGGCTTATTTGATAAATATGGGTTCTTATCTTCCCCAACCACCACGCTGCCGTTGATTATTTTGCAATAACAGCACCTCCGTATGTGTTTTATTCTTCTTATACAGAAGCAATTTGTTAAAGAACGGCACGTCATACTTTTTATCCGTTTATAGTCATGTTTAATGTTGAGAACGTTTAGTTTTTCATATTGTGACACTCCTACTTCTAGCAGGTCCTGTGTGTTCAAACTTTAATCTCTGCATGTGATGCATATTGTGAAAGTGAGAACGATACGTGATACGATGCTTTTTGCCACACACACCCACACACACTTCTAAAAAAAAAAAATTGTCTTTTTCTTAGAAGGTCTTTCTCTCTCTCTCTCTCTCTCTCTCTCTCTCTCTCTCTCTCTCTCTGCTTTTCTCTATCATGTGTGTGCAGAATGTTAAACATCATGCTTCTAGGACCATATTTGCACCCCAGTGCATTTTTCTTTCCATTTGCAAACAATTATGTTTTCCCCTCAAGCTCAATGTCAGCCGCACACACATACACAGACACACACAGACACACACACACACGTTTCTGTGTGCCTCTAAGGAGAGTCTGGATTACTCCTAATAAGAGACGTTGAGCCAAATCCATGCTGACGCTCTCCTAAAATCATGTCCCAGCAGTGGACATTCTCGATATAATTGTCCAATTAACACACACACACACACACACACTCTACTCTTTTCCTGTTTATTATAAACACACACACTCACGCACATTTCGAGTCTGTACCTATCACTTTTAATCCATGTTGTTTTCCATCCTGGAAAGCTTTTTTCATTAATTCTGTGCTCTGCAAATGGAAGGTTGCTGTGTCTGTGTCTGTGTGTGTGTGTGTGTGTGTGTGTGTGTGTGTGTGTGTGTGTGTGTGTGTGTGTGCGTTTGCGCTCCACTTCTTGCCGCTCTATAATTTCAGAAGTGATGGACTGGTGGCTCTCTGACTCATCTATCTGGACTTAATGTCATCTCCAGGCATTTAGAGCTCAGTGCTGTGTATGTGTGTGTGTGTGTGTGTGTGTGTGTGTGTGTGTGTGTGTGTGTGTGTGCGTGTGTGTGTAAGTTACTCTCAAATCACAGTGCAGTGGAAGCATGAGTCCTGTTTTGCTGAGCTGAGCTCATGTATTCAACACATTTATTGTTTTTCTTTTAGGTGCATTTATTTAAATTGTTTCATTCTGAAGAGTTATATTTATCTATACGTCTGCCTGTCTGTCTGGCTGTCTGAGTATCAGTCTGTCAGTATCTTTCTGTATCTAGTACATGAAGTGAAGTGTGGCCAAGTATGCTGACCCATACTCGGAATTTGTGCTCTGCATTTAACCCATCCAAGTGCACACACACAGTAGTGAACACACACACACCGTGAACACGCACCCGGATCAGTGAGCAGCCTTTTTTTGCTGCGGCGTCCGGGGAGCAGTTGGGGGTTCGGTGCCTTGCTCAAGGGTCTCACCTCAGTCGTGGTATTGAGGGTGGAAGAGAGCGCTGGTCATTCACTCCCCCCACCTACAATCCCTGCAGGCCCGAGACTCGAACCTGTGACCTTCAGGTTCACCTTTGGGTTGTAACCCAAGTACTAAGACTGTTAAGAGTGTATTTGTCTGTCCAGCCCTAATCCGTCTGTCTCTCTGTCTTGTCTGTCTCCATATCAATCTATCAGTCTCTCTCCAATAATCATTCTATATCTGATTCTCACAATTTTATTTATCTATCCTATCTATGTATCTATGTATCTATGTCTGTCTGTCTGTCTGTCTAAGCTATTTCCATCATGGTGGTGTTTTGTATTAAGGAAAAAATTCCATAAAAAATCACCAACTCGGTGAGAGAGATAGATGTTTGGGTGCCATTTGTGTATAAGAAGGCTTTTCCTAAGGTGACCTTCTTTATATGTGTGTGTGTGTGTGTGTGTGTGTGTGTGTGTGTGTGTGTGTGTGTGTGTGTGTGTGTGTGTGTGTGTGTGTGTGTGTGTGTGTGTGTGTGTGTGTGTGTGTGTGTGTGTGTGTGTGTGCATGCACGTGTATGAGGTGAAGTGATGTCTGAGTGTGAACAGCCTTATCACGAACCCGGGGCTGTTTAGTCACGCTGCCGCAGTCCAGCTCGTGCTTACAATAACATTTTCTGATTCCGGGGGGAACGAAAGATGCTTGAATAAATAAATAAACTTCATTGCACAAAAAGCAAACTGCAGAATGTAAACTAGCAGATGGTCGCCTTCATGCATGGTTATTGTTGGAGCAGCTCGCCACAATCCCCCGCACGGGAAAATCCCAGCGCTGTTGAATTCTCGATTCGGATTGATCAGAAGGTGTTGATTAACTCGTTCTCATACATCATCGCTTCTATAGTAACAGCTAATTCACAGCAACTTGTATGATATAGAGGTTTTCTGTAACGTTTATGTGTTAAACATTTACGGAAGGAGTCTCCAGTTTCAGCACTTTCTAACTCCACATGATAGTCTTCCTAACAAGCTGCGTTTTTAGATCTTAATAACTTCCATGAGCGAGAGAAAAGAGAGGCTGGTAAAGGGGAATGACTGTTTATAGCTGCTATAACATAAGTGATAACAGGAACTTGTTTCATGGCCATTCCACAACAATAAATGTAACTACAAACGGATAAATAAAAAGTATGACACGTCATTTGTTAACTTAAAAAAACTAAAAAATTGTAACTCTGGCAAATTGCTTTTGATAAAAGAATTGAAACATTTCAGGATGTGCTGTTATACAACATAGATACATTATAGAGAATGTGGTAACAGTGGCCCTGCTTCCATCACGTTGTTGATTATTTTCCTGTAACAGCACAGCCTTGAAGTGTTTTATTCCTTAATTAGAGTGATGCATCGAAGGTTATGCAGTTATTTTCATCTGTGTACATGACACATCTGGAGCTCTGAGTTTAATATCAGTAGATTTCTTCACACTCACACACACACACACACACACACACACACGCGCGCGCGCATTTGATAGTTAAACCCCTGTGTGTTTTATTTGCAGCTCTGCTTCATGCTCTCTCTCTGAATTTCAGGCTCACATTGTTTGATTTCTGTCCCTCTGGACTCACACAGACTCAGCAGCTTAAATGCAAATGTCGATCAGATCAATAACCGGATCAGCTGTGCGTGTGTGTGTGTGCGTGTGCATGCGTGCACACACACACGTCTTTCTTGGGGGTTGGGAGAGGGTTCAGGGTCTCTGAAGGCCCACAGGGACAGAATATTGACTACCGAGGGGAGATTTAGTGGCGCTGGGGCGGTGCAAAAGGGTGGAGGAAAAGACAGGCCCACTTAATTACTGTAGCTTTTCACTTGATCATATCACACCATGAACAACACTTGTGCATCATAAGACGAGAACACACGCACACACGCACACACGCACACACATTTAAAAGATTCTATTCAAGTACCTATTAACAATCTCGGCAATTATACAACTTACACGCATTTAACACTTCAGACAATCAGATGCTCTCTTCATTTATTTCCCACAAATTTCTCTACGGTACATAAATGGATAAAAGACAAGATATTCTACTATCATATAAAATAACAGTAGTTAATAATATAGACATATTAGCATAAAACAATTAAAATAAAAGCAATGATGTAATGTTATGTAATGTAATGATTTGTAATGATATGTAATGATTTTAGGACCATTACATGTTAATGTTAACTGAATAACATTTATTGCATTTTAATAGGATGAATTCGAAGTTAAAAACATATTTTTGACATTATTCTTCTCAGTGTATGAAGTATAAAGCCATTAAATGAAATGTTGCACTTCTGTTTTATTTTATTCAGATAATTTTCATTTCATTTTGTTTTATTCATTTAGTATTGTTTTATTTTCATGATGTATTTCACGCATTTTCCCACAAATGAGAATTTTTAACCGTCTCAGACCAGCCATCTTGCCGATGGGATGAAATTCTGTGTTGATATCGAAGCTTATTGAAGTTTTTGAGTCAGATTTTGCTCCATGAAACTGTAGGCCGTGGGCTCAGGAACGAGTCGCAGGTTTTCAGTGTTGACTTTTTTCTTCCATCATTAAAGTATAATGACAAAAATGAATAGTTTGTCCATGAGCTTGGCATGAGCTTGGTACTGCTCAGTATCATTTTATGTCCTCTGAGTGTGTCATCAGGCTGGTGAGTGTGATGCAGCACACACACACACACACACACACACACACACACACACACACACACACTCCTCCACACTGGCAGGTCGTAGCTCTGTGCCACTGCTTTCACCTCTTTGCACTCATTCTCTTCTTCTCTCCTGCAGTTTTATCCCAGTCTGGTCACTTTGAACTCACTTTTAAAAGTCACTTTGAATGCTTTTAATAAGGTCACTACTTTTAAAACTTTTTTTTTTTTTTTTTTTTTCATTAAAGATGTTTCAAAGCATTTTTCATTAAAGTCGTTTCAAAGCATCTCAGCTTGGAGTCAGATTACAGCTCTTCTTTTCTAACCTTTTTGTTTTATTACAGTCTCTGTGGTTCAGATGATCTTGGCCTCGTGTAGTAGCTCTCGTGTTACGTTACATTTATTTATTTGGCAGATGTCAAAGCGCTCAGTTTAGCATCTGAGGATTAAGGGTAGGGATGACAGATGAAATGATGATATGATACTGATATTGTGATGAAGTGCATCATTATACTGTACATTCCTCTTGGGTATTTAAGAATTTAAAGCACAGAATAGTTGCATTGCTATTTGCAGTAACAAAGTCAAATTCTTAACCAAATTCTTTTCGGGCTTGGTGACACTTTTAACACATTTTCTACAATACCAAATATGTATCACAAAATATCTAGTATCTATGTGTTTTGCTAACAAAATACCACAAAAACAGAAGCTACACGTTTTTTGTGCAAAGCTTATGAAAGACTAACAAATATAACATTTTAATTTATTATTTAGTGTTCATAAAACATAAAAACACAAAAGTGTTCATAATCTCTTTATATTTGCTCTCTAATTAGACTGAATTTTCACCGCAACTTTGGCCTCCATGTTGGTTTTTCTCATTTGTGACGTGGCTGGTGAGGAGATAAACATGTGTTTTGGCATTACTTGGCACTTTTCAGAAAAGATAAGCTTTTTTTTGGAACGTTCCCGTAAGATGACGTGTAAACTGTGTGCTGGTGGTTAAGAAACAAAAGCATGAAAGCAGCGTTAAAGATTCTTGATTTGCCCCTCTGCAGGATCCCCTTAAAGGTTCTGTGTAGGACTCGACAACAGAGTGTTTCCTTGGAGAAAACATCTCAAGTAGAACCCCCGAACCATCCAAGGAATCCTTGAGGAACCTTTTCTTCGAAGAACATCTCACCTTGCTGGTGCTTCACCTTTAACTTTAATCTTTACGTAACTTACTTTATAGCTGTTGTGTTTCTTACTTGCTATATTGTTATCTGAAATCATTTCCAAAGCATTCTGTTGCATACGTAGCAAGCTAGCCTGCTTTGCGTGGCATAAAACTGTCACGAGTAAGCGAAATCAAAAGTCTCCATCGATCACTTTGTAATTAGTAAAATCTGGACAGAAATGGATAAAAGGAGGAAATCAGAATTCTTGAGAAATTCATATATTATCATATAAATATAAATATATCATATAAAAACCATACTCCCACCCCCACCCCACACACACACACACACACACGAGAGAATCAGAGCTCCCCTACGTCTTAAATCATGGCTCAGGGCTTCAGCGTTGGCTTTGTCAATCCTGGGATTTGACCTCACAACCTGTCCGGTCACCAGCAAGTCGGCGTATTTGCTAAAGCCGCAGCCGTCCCTCGTGACAGCGGCGTTCCGAGGTGTGAATGAATAAGCCGCTCGTATTAATGAGATGGTTAATGAGATTATTGCTGTCTGATTTTCATGAGCGTACGAGTGACTGGAGCAGTCATGCGCTTGGTGGTATGGCTGGCGGCACGCCGGCGTGGCCTTCGAACAACAGCTGCTGATGACCGCAGGCGACACACACTCGACGTTTTAATCGGGGGGTTTGAGGCTTCCTGCTGAGAGACTGCCAAACCGGATCGAGACTCTCATTCTGCTCTTGTTGGCTGATTTATTATTTATTTATTTTATTTATGTGTGTGTGTGTGTGTATGTGTATATATATATATATATATATATATATATATATATATATATATATATATATATATATATATATATATATATATATATATATATAAAATAAAAAAATAAAATGCTGTGTCTATATATATATATATATATATATATATATATATATATATATATATATATAAAAGACATAATGAAACTTGAGTGCAATGTAGTGCATGCGTAGCTGATTTAAATATGCTAATATGAATATGCTTACAAATGTATAGTTAATTTATTTACCCAGTGATGTGTGTTTGTGTGTGTGAAAGGAAGCGTCTGCCTGCTATTTCAGTTCATCCCACACCCACGCAGTAGGGGGTAAAATAACAGGAGGGACTCGTCACTGCTGAATTACAGACTAGCCTCTTTGAAAGCGCCACGGACGCAAATGTGTGTTATTTCAGATTTCAGTGACATTTACCCAGCAATTAGCTGGATCAGAAAATAGCTCTGAAGAGGCAGGTGTACCGCTGTGTCTGTGTCTGTGTGTGTGCGCGCGCTTGTGTGTGTGTGTGTGTGTGTGTGTGCGCGCGCGTGTGTGTGAGTGACCGTACGCCACATGTCCACATGTTCGGGTGTGTTATAGGCTGTGCTTGTGACTCTGCTTTGCTGTGTTTTTGATAGTAAGCTAGGAACAGAAGGCCTCATTATGGATACACACTCTCTCTGTAGTCCCAGCCTGGGGTGGTGTGTGTTAGCAGCCTGGTCCCTCCCTCGCGTGTGTGCGCT
>CM040994.1:3472966-3518377 GCA_022985145.1 Pangasius djambal
GCGCGTGTGTGTGAGTGACCGTACGCCACATGTCCACATGTTCGGGTGTGTTATAGGCTGTGCTTGTGACTCTGCTTTGCTGTGTTTTTGATAGTAAGCTAGGAACAGAAGGCCTCATTATGGATACACACTCTCTCTGTAGTCCCAGCCTGGGGTGGTGTGTGTTAGCAGCCTGGTCCCTCCCTCGCGTGTGTGCGCTAAAGCTCCCTCACTCTCAGAATAATCTCCATGTATAATCACTGGCACCGAGTCACGGAGGACGGCTGGAGAGCTTCCAGTGTGTTCTGCCGAGAGGTGCACAGGGTCTTCTGTTCTCCATATATGGGTCAAGACGAGCCTTGAGATGAACTTTTTGGCTCGTCTGTGTTTTCGCAAGTTAACTAGCTTAACTACCAGCAGTTAACTAGCTGGTTTGTATTTAGCTATCCAAAATATTGGCATACTAAATATAACTCTATACATATTACATTTAAATAACAACAGTTCAACATTGTTTCCCTGCTTCTCTCCTTCTTTTGTGCTGTTTTTGATTTTTGGGTGCTGTCTGTCTCGGTTTCTGTTTACACCAAAAGCTTTTGGTGTAAGGCTTTTGCTAGGTGATAACAGACAAACCACAAATTAGATGTTATTTAGCCATACCCGTCACAGTTATTAACCTTTGGCTGACAAGTAATTGTCAGACAAACAACTGCAACTAGCAATTTAATTGTCTTTTCTGTTGGTAATCCCCCCTCCCTCCATTTTCTCCCAATCTGGTCACCTGCCAGTTGCCACCCACCAGCCAGCTCTCCCCAGTCACACAGCAGCTACCAACCGGGCAGGGTAAAGGCTAAACACATGCTTTCTCAGAGACACGTGAAGCCAGCCAACCACATCGTTTCAAACTGCTGCTTGCGCAGTGTCACACTGCGGAGTAACGCACGTGGAGGAAAGCGCTGTCTGCCCTCTTCTACATACATGAGCTCACAGATGGCCATGATTGGTTAGTGCTGCTGTGATTGACAGGGGAGACAGAGTATGCCTCTCCTATTTAGAGAGCATGGACAAGTTTTGCTTTCTTGACTCCTGTCCAGGGTTGGCTGTGGAATTGAGAAGATTCGAAATGTGCGATATGGTGAATGCTTTTTTGTTACATAAATAAATTAAATTGCTCCACAATAGTAACTTATATATATATATATATATATTTGTGTGTGTGTGTGTGTGTGTGTGTGTGTGTGTATATATATATATATATAGTGAGTCGCCTCAGTTGCCTCAGGCTTGCTCACTAGGGATAATTTTGTCTAACATCTAGGACTGTTGCATGTTTTGTTTGTTTGCATGTTTTTCTGTTTCTTATGTTCTGTAAAGCTGCTTTGAGACAATGTTCATTGTTAAAAGTGCTATACAAATAAAATTGAATTGAATTGAAAAAATTGAATATATATATATATATATATATATATATATATATATATATATATTGTGAGGCAAATGTACAAATTATTATGTTTAAATTCTCTAGTAGGTGTGTGTGTGTGTGTGTGTGTGTGTGTGTGTGTGTTTTGACTCCATTTGAGCTTTATGCCCTCCTCTCCCTCCTGCATACAGGCCAAATGGGATGCAGGTTCGGCCATGTGTGTGTGTGTGTGTGTGTGTGTGTGTGTGTGTGTGAGCTTTGTGCCCTGTTCTGCCCCCGGCTGGGTCAAACAGAGGAGCGTCTGTGCGTGTGATGACAGGACACAAGCGTGCTGTGAAAAGCTTGCTGCCAAGGCTGAAAATGTGTGAAAGAGGCACAGCACAGGCTCTTTACCCCTGAACTCTCCTCCATTCCCTCCCTCCCTCTCTCTCTCTCTATCTTTCTATCCATCCATCCCTCTATCATCTGCAGGACAAATATACAGTGTGTGTGTGTGTGTGTGTGTGTGTGTGTGTGTCTACATTGCCTGGTGCTTGAACGGCCCATTAAAGCCTCAGAGAGTAACGGGTTCAAATGAGTGAAAGAGAAATAAACAAAGACAATGGAGGAAGATTCAGATCAAATAAGCCAGAGAGGGTGTGTTGAGGTGTGGGGAGGGAGTTAAAAGTTGTTTTCTAGCCTGTGTGTGTGTGTGTGTGTGTGTGTGTGTGTGTGTGTGTGTGTGTGTGTGTGTGTGTGTGTGTGTGAGATCTACAGAAAACCACACGAGCTTGGCTGTGTATCCACCCTGTCATTAAGGACAAGGTCACACTTCTTTCAGAAACCGAGAAGCAGCCATATGTAAGCGTACGAGCTCCTCGACCTCTCTTTCATGCTCTCCTTTTTTTCATGTCTCTTTTTCCTGAACAGTAACTGGCCTGTTTGTGCCAGTTGAAGTGTCGACGTTTAGATATATAGATATGAGCCGGTATTTTACGGCGCTGTCCCGTAGAGTCGTCACAGCTGAGATGATTTGTCGGATCTCCTCAGTTTGAGTGGTTTTAAATTGCACAGCTTTAAACATACATTCTTGGAGAATGACTGCTGTTTCAGGATCACCTTCAATCGACTTGAATCAAAAAAAGGTAGCAAGAAACTGATCCCAAATCAGTGCTTTCACAAGCTCATTATATCATATCAATGTATCTTCTGGCGTCATAGGCGTGTTTTTGGTCATCAGTGTTGGTGAAACATGCATAGAAATATCCAGAAATACAAATGCTCAGTTGTCCTCCAGCCATTTATGTCCTAAATTCCTGAGATGTACAAAATAAATACTCAAAACACATTTTTAAGTGCTCTGTGTAACTGCTGCAGGGCTATTTGAGCTATCCCAGCCTGCTTACATTCCTTTTGAAAAATGTATAAAATGTTATAGGAAAATAATCAACAGCATGGTGGTGTAATGCAGATCTGTTATCACCCGGAAGTTGATTATTTTACTATAACAGCAGTATGTTGTAAGTGTTTTATTCTACTTATACCCCAGCAGTTTGCCAACGACAAACTTCTACATTTTTCATTTATTCAAGAATGACACTTTCATACATTTTATCCATTTATAGTTACATTTTTTAAAACAGGTTAGCTCCTGTTATCAGTTATGCTATAGCAGCTAGAAACAGTTGTTCCTTCACAAGTGCCGTTTATTTCACTTTCTTGTCGTTAGTAAGACAAAAAAACGCAGCTTGTCTTTTTACAGAGAAAGCGGAAAGTCGTCCGTCCTGAAGACTTTCCTGTGCATGAAAACTTAGAGCTTTACCTCTGACTGTAATAAAGCGCTGACACTGGAGACTCCTTCCATAAACATTACGTAAACATTTCCTCACAGAAAACGTCACCATATCAACAATTCCACGTTTTTATGCGTTTGTGTGGAGCGTCCACCATACAATCCTTGTGGTGGTTGTTACTACAGAAATGATAACATATTAAAACAAGTGAGAGCTACTTGAATAAATGACTGAACCTCCAAGTGTTTACACATTGTCATGTAAAAAAAAAAAAAAGAAAAAAAAAAGTGTATTCTGCCAGTTCACCTCAAGAGGCGTGTTTCTGGCAGATACCAAAATGTCCTTGAGGCTGATGCTTAATTCACTTCATGAACAGCCCGGTCATCTCCACAGCACAGACATCATGAGTCTCAATTAACCCTGAAAGGTCCCTCTATTTGTCCCCCAATTTAGGCCAGGCAGCCTGGTTCCAATCCTGTCAGGTCTAGCTCACTCGTCCTGCTCCCAGATCTTTTAAAATGTCACTGATGGCTATCTGTAATCTGTTTCTTTTAAAATGCTTTTAGCCTCACATTGATGTCATCCCTCTACTGCGATCACTGGACCGTGAGCGCTTAGGAATATTGTTCCCGAGGTAAATTTGTTTTCTTCAGGGTAAGAGGTGCTCTGATGGATGAATCTGTCTCTTCCTCCCTTTCTCCCGTTGACCTCCTTTGTCTCTGGTGTTAGTCCTTTCTTTTTATATACGCATCCATTTATCAGCCAGGTCTCGCCTTTTGTTCAGCACCGCTGAAAATTCGGATTGAACTTTAATCTCTTTTATTTTTCATCCCTCTCTCTCCCTCCCTTCGTCCCTCCCTCCTTTAACCCACTTGCTTTCGATGCCACCCCAGTCCATGAGATTAATTCTCCTACCTGCTTTCCAGAAGATTGTGGCTTCATGGGGTGAAGTGAAAAGATCTCATTTCTTTAGTTGTTTCATCTAAGACATTTACTTAATTGGTTCATTTTTGACAGAGCCTTATTTGTCCTATTTTGGCGGGAAGGGGGGGGGGGGGGGGGTGTCTATGGAAACAGGAAGTTGAAGAGTGTGTCCAAGGATTGTATATAATGTTTCTTTTACATGCTCATCATGGTCCCACTTGCGAAGTCATAATTATGAGGTCTTTGCATTCAGTTTGTGTGATTTCCAATCAGTTATCTAGTTTGATCTATCTTGCTATCATTTCCCTTATTGTACTGTCTTAAAAAAAAAAACAGTTGCTCAAGAGTTCTTTGCATGGATAATGGGTCTAACCTTCTAAAGAGGTTCTAGAGTTGCATAGAACCTTAGTTCCCCGGAGGAACAAACTGAAGTCACTGTAAGGTTATTGGGATAAAAGTCTAATCATGTGTTATCGACTGCCACATGCACTCTGTAATTCCGACTCGAAAAGACGTTCCTGTGCAACTTCATGGGTTTTATTCCGTACAGCATTTTCGATGCCATTTTGATTCGTGTTACGTAATCGGTTAGGGAAAAATACAACAATTTGAGCGTAAGTCCTCTGGAACGTCTCATCCTCTGTAGTTCAGAATCAAATGATCCTCCAGATTTATGGGTTCTTTTGCTCCTGTCAGGCTGCTCAATGGTTTCTCCTGCTTGTAATGGCTTGTGACTGGTTGCGATGGACCCACACTCTCTTGGCTGGTGGCCTTCTGAGTCGCCTGACTTTCCGGTGCTGGCCATCATAAATCCCTGAAGCATCAGAGGCAGGTCCAAAGTTAATATTTCTCCATGTAAATGGCCAGATAGAAGCGGTCCTGGCCAGGACTGTACTCTAGCAGGAAGTGTGTGTAGTTCATTTCTGGCTGAGGTCACACCCCTTACTGATAATACATTTACCAGAGTAGTGATCATTAAAGGTATTGCTTCAGTTAACTTTGTCTCTCTCTCTTTCTTTCTCTGTGTCTCTGTCTGTCTCTCTCACTCTCTCTCTCTCTCTCTCTCTCTCTCTCACTCACACACACACACACACACACACACACACACTCCCACTCTCTCACACAGACTCACATGTACACACAGTTGGCCAGTCGCATCTCAGTCCCGGCTCGCTGGAATGCTCTCCGGCTAAAGCTAAATATTTAAACAGGGCATACTTGTGTAGCAGTTTATTTAACTTCAAGTTTGGATTGCTGCTTTTAAAACCATTAAACCGCCTGCAGCATTTGCAGAACCACCCAAGATACATTTCCCTTTACTCTTCAAAATCTTCAAAAATGCTAGATCTCTGTTTTTATTATTATTATTATTATTGTTGTTGGTGGTGGTGGTGTTGATGTTGTTGGCTCCCATTTCCAAAAAGGGATTATATGAAATCTTTCACCTCATTCTCTTCTGAAATTTTCTTTTCGAAACAGATCTTTAGACACTTTTATTGGATGTCTAAATATATGAGTATCTAGCTAGCTAGCAAAAGAAAAATTAATTATTCACAACTTTTTTTAGACACATTTACAGAGTTGTTAAAACAGCTAATGAATGAATGAATATCTAACTAACATGCTAACTAGTTAAACAAATGAATATCTAGCTAGCTAGCTTACTAGCTAAATGAATGAATATCTAGATAGCTAGCTAACTAGCTAAATTTGATTTGCTAAATTCCTGGCATCTAGAGATTAATTGTGCTCACTGTGACAAAAATTTCTACAAGAATTGTTGCTAATTCTTCTCCCATCCTCTTTCAAATACACCTAGCTTCTAGCTAGCGCCTAGCATGTAGATTTGGCATGTTCCGCTCTGTTAATCAATGTTCTCTGTAAATAGTCATCTCTAGGAAATTTGAAATCCAAGATTTGGACTTGGACCTTTTTTTTTTTTAGTACATAGGTATGCTGTGGGTATGCTAGCATTTGCTACTCTGTGGTATCTAGCCTCAGCTTGCTAGCTGCATTATTTGCTTTTTTTTACATTCTTGTTCAAAACCTGGAAAGGTGAAAAAGGCAAATAATGATGAACAAAAGCTTAAAGCTGTGTGTCTTTAGAGAAAAGAAAAGTCTTGCTACAAGGCCAGTTAGGAGTGTCGGAAAGCGTGTCTCGACACCCACAGCTTAGCACTCAATGGCTTTTCTGAATCGGGGAATGAATGTAGACTTGTGGAATGAGCCGTGGGATGGTGGATGTAGGAGGGATGTGAGAGCACTGTTCTGTAAAATCAGCCTCCACACATTGTCCTGCTGGCAGGCGGGCATTCATAAAGAGGCGCAGAATGCGAGCGCTGATCCCGAATCAGTTTCCTGTCTGTCTGTTCTTGTTATGTTAACGTGCAGAAAAGAGTTCCAGGTTGGTGTATGAATCACTGTAGTTTCTACCTGCAATTAGGGCCCATTTACTGTTTGGCAAAGTGGAAGAAAAACTTCAAACCATGATTCATCTTATCCTATCATATACGATCTCACGATCAAATGTGTATCTCTATACAATACAAAAGAAAAATAAAGTTTGGAAAGAAGTATTAGAGATCATTGGTGTGTTGTTTTGCTAATCTGCCAACAAAGCTAGTATAAATTCAAGAGCATAACATGTAAATCGAATTAAATGGTGATGTTTATAAATCGTAGTATAAATCTCAGAGAGCGTGCGCTGCTACGATGCTCGTCTGAAAGCCACCAATAGGCGGGCGGCATATGATTTGGCGATACTCATGGGACAGCTACAAATACGGTAGCGTCAATTGCGAAATGTAAACAAAACATGCTAATGGAGAGGGAAAAAATCCTGATTACCATGAGCTCTGTTTCTGTGAGCCAAGATCGCGCTGATTGATGACTTAAACAGAACGTAGTAATTATCTTTAATCACAGGTCTATCGCTAGAGGATCTTCATCGTATAATCTGACATGGAGAACACACGTTATCACACAGTCTGCCAAGATTTTATTGGGATCATCTCGTACAGTGTGACAAGTAATAATCTTAAAAGACCACACGGTCTAAAACCAGCTTAAGACAGGATGAGAGAGAGACAGATAGAAAGACAGAAAGGCGGAGAGGAACTAGAACTAGAGAGAGAGAGAGAAAGAGAGTGCATTAGATGACTCATCACTCCTGGTTTATTGTTCTTTCTTAAAATAACTGCTGCCTTTCATCAAATGTCAAATCTAATAGTGCAGTGCGAAAAATGCTACCTTTTGACGTAAATCCATGTTCTCGTTCTATTTCTTCATGTTTTTCTTCAAACTTTCATTCTAACCACTTCTTTGCCTCTTGCTTTGACCCACTTGTGACTCGAAGCTCTTGATGTAGCTGCTAAGGGAAAAAAAAGAAAAGAAAAGCAGAGCACAAAGTTTCCCATCTTCCCATAAGTCTTTCAGAGGGACTGTCCTCTAACTTGAAATTGATGTCATGATGGACGTGGACGTGGCCTTGCAGCACTTCTTAATGATGGACAGCTCTGGTCTAAGGGGGACATGAAGAGCAGAAATAGCAGTGTCCCTCAAGAGCCTTTCTTCAAGGTCATCCTAGAGCTCAGAGCCTCTCCACAGTGAAAAAACGGGCCTCTGTGCAGCCTAATGGATTACACAGGCCCAATCTCTCTTCTTCTGTCTTCTCTCTCTCTCAGTCTTTCTCTCTCCCTCTATCATTAACCATATTCAGCAAATTGAATCCTGAGCTTCGTTATTGTGCCCAGCACTTAAAATGTAATTTTATTCTTCTGGCTACGCTCAGTGAATCCACTTAATGCATAATCCGGAGTGGAAATGAATGTTTTTTTCCCCTCCGTTACCAGATCCCGTGTTTAGCCCCGTGGATATTTGCAAAGTCCTTTGAAAAAGACGGATTATCCACGGACTGAAATGTTGCTTGGAATTTTTCCTGCTGTGGATTTGAACTCCAAAATTTAATCTCAGAACTAGGGCTGGATGATAAGGATGAAATATTATATTGCGATTGTGAAATGCCTTGTAGCGTATTCAAAACATATTTGAGAACCCGTGATGACACGTACATTTATCTGTGCAGTGTAAACATATGGTCTGTGATAACACTAAAGACAAACGATATACTGCATTATGCAACTCTGAAAACGGATTTATGCTGTGATCATCTCAGTGGAATGGAAACAAAGCTTAGCTGTCGACTGGAAAGTCAGCTGGTTCTTTACTGACTCGGCTCCATCTACAGTTTACCTCACTGAAATGGTATTAGCTTTTATTTTCCCTCCATTCTTTCTTTCTGAAGCAAATTACTGCACTTTGGTTTTCATATGAATTTCTGCACCACCATCCTGCCCAGATGTATTTTTTTTTTACTTAAAATTACGTCTCCTGGCTGAAGCTCGTCATGAAGCTGATTGAGAAGATACTGAGTGTTCAAGGCTTCATCAGAAACACTGTTAAGAATTTAAAAAAATATAAAGTAGTTTTGATCTGTTTAACACTTTTCCTGGTCACTGCACAACTCCAAATGTATTATCTCATAGTGTTAATGTCTTCATTTTATTCAAAAATAGGAAAAATGAAGAAAACCCTTCTATAAGCAGGGGTGTACAAACTTTTGAGTGGCAGTGTAGCCCCTCGAGACTGAATTACTTTAATAGACCACTTTAGCATCAGTTTTATGTTATAAAGTCATAATGTAAATATATACTGCGTTCAGAACTGGTGAGCTTTAATAGAAAAATTTGCTCAGCATGTTTGTTAACATCAGAAATAACGTTTTAGCACATCTGGACACGCGCATGTGCACGTGCATGTTAGCAGGCAGCGGCTCAGGTCGTTTTACAGGCTGCGGTTTGGTTGGAGCCGAGAGTGTGCATGCATGTGTGTGTGTGTGTGTGTGTGTGTGTGTGTGTGTGGTTCCTCTGCTCGGCCCCACGCAGTGAAGCTGGATAACTGATAGCACTGTGTGTGTGTGTGTGTGTGTGTGTGTGTGTGTGTGTATACACACTGGTTTTGGCTTGTGCGCTCGCTGGAACCGGTGATCCGCCGGTCGATAAGAGGTTAGCTGCACTCAGTCACGTGGTCTAAGTTAGGCCACACAGAGCAGCCTGTGTAGCCGGATCGGTTTACGCAGGATTTACACAAGGGTTTAATGGATCATTTATGCTGGTCAATTAAACACCGTTACACGCTTCAGTTTCATACTGCAAAAGAGGCAAGGTCCGATTTTTTTTAATAAAGCTCAAGCATTAAAATGTGTGTCATAACACACACAAAGCATATTGAGTTACATAAAACTCAAACTTTTCCCCTCACTAGACTATTTGTAGACTTTTGGCTTTAGCTAATATATCATGGTAAATATAAATAAGGTGCTCATGACAGGCAGGTTATAACTGTGTTATAACTACTCGGGTAAGGCTGATCGTGAGTTAAGCCGGATTTACACTGTTACTGTCGCAGACAAAACCCAGCCATTGTAGAAGAAATCTTTGGTTGTGATTTGAGATCGGCCGTCTTGTGATGTGTAATGTGGAAAGTGACATTTACACACAACTTTACTCAAAGATTGATGAATGAGCCTCATTGTCAATACCCTTGATAAAAATAAGCATGAATAAAAGCATCAGTTGATTGATTTAGGCTCTTACTGTAAACATGCTCCAGCTCTCTCGGGCTGACATACGCTCTAGCCAATCAGCAGCGAGCATGTGATGTTCAGTAAGGATCAAACTGTACAAGTTATTACAGGTTTATAGATGTATGCATGTACATCTTTATGCATTTATGTAATATGTATGTATGTATGTATGTGTATTGGGATTGGAAATTTCAAGCTCTTCTGGCTACAAATCAAGTCACACCTTTGAGTCCAGGCTTCATGAGAGCCCCCTCCGCTTAGGGGCCCTGAATCATCAGTTACACTTTTCCCCACATTTTTGTGTGCATGCACTGATTGCACTCTAATCTTAGCACTTTGGAAACATGCGACTTAACTGTGTTTGGGGATGAGTCCAAAACTAGCACTGGAAAATGCATGCACCGATAGCACTGATAGCAACAGAATGAAGGGAGAGAGAGAGAGAGAGAGAGAGAGAGAGAGAGAGAGAGAGAGAGAGACAAAGTTTATGGGAACTGACCTTTGCATTCAGTTGTTCTCAACAATTACTCCCACAGGCTTGCATTTTTCTGTGAGAGATATGTGTTTCTAAAGTAAGACACAGTGTAATTATCACCTCGAAAAAAGGAATCCACATAACATAAAACTGGGCTGCAAAATTGCTTTTAGAAACTCTAATACACCTCTAATTCGGCTGCACAATATTCTCCAACCACTGTGCTATAATTCCCATCCTATGGTAAAACCTGATTAAGAATGCATGAAATTGTGTAATTCCTCTGGGATTATTTTATTGCTGTATGCACATTACAATTCTGGAGGGAGCGATGTCTGTAAAAATATTATTTTCCAGAAGCTTGGTTCAAATGCACAGCTAAACCTTCACAGCTAATCCTAACAAAGGCCTCGTTCCTGTTAAAAATGACATAACTGAAGTAAATGTAGCCAGAATACTAGCCATCAAGTGCAGAGATAATTAACGATGCACAAAAAGTCTTTGACATTTTTAATACTCGTTCACAGTTCACACACTAGCATGAGATTGTGTCACTTCCGTTGTGTCCTGGGCTCTGTACACTACCCATTTCAAACTGGGTTTGACTGGATCAACCAGTCAGGAACCTTCTATGAGGGTGGGCGGTTCTTACTTGTCTTATATTTTGTGCACACAAAGGTTGGCACATTTAAAGGTAGTCTTTCAATTAAAAGGACATGAAAGTTCTTGCTTTACAGCGTATTTTCAGGTTGGTGTTAGTCTGATGTGGGTGGCACGGTGGTACAACGCGTTCCAGGTTTGGTCATGAAATCGACTTACTGTCTGTGCGGAGTATCGCATGTTCTTCCTGTGTCTGTGTGGGTTTCCTCTGGGTTATCTGGTTTCGTCCAACATGTCAGTAGGTGGATTGGCTACACTCTGCCATGTGAGCTGTATCCCAGCTCTTACCCAGTTTTCCCAGGTAAACCTGACCAGGATAAAGCTGTTACTTGAAATTTTTTAATTACCCACGAAATTACTCGTTAACCAATCAAGAACCTTCTCAGCAAGTAGTCCGTCCTTCCTGCCTGTCAATTATTTTGTACATAAAGATAATGTATGGATTAAAAGGAAGCAGCAGTTTTTTGCTTTACAACGTATTTGGTGTCAGTCTTGAGGAAGCTGAGTTTAGATGACTATCTATCAGGAATATTATCACAGGCTTGTGTGGTGTAGTAATAAAATGAGTGTCTTTTTAATAATCTACACAGTCTTAACAGGTCATTAGCTGCCTCTTGGTAATATTATTTTTGTAACTAAAGGTGTCAAGATCTTTTCTAGTGTTGTGTTACATTATTTACTGCTATTCTGTGCCTCTGAATGGCGCTTTAACTGCCCCTGGGGCGAAGAAGCCCTGGGGGAAATTGACTCATTTACATGTAAATGACACCAAAACAGCGGCCATTGAGTTCCTAATTATACCTAAACGCAGGGCGCTTGACTCACTGACCCCGCCCCTACGACGCCGAAGTATTAGCATACTCACCGGTGATTGGTTTAGCGCCAACAGAAGGCTGATCGGCCAAAGTTGGACTTCATTAGCATACTCAGAAGTGATTGGTTAGTCTGAAAAGAGCGCAGGCTTGCAGAAGTCCTTTCCTATTTGCATACTGAGAGCTGATTGGTCAGAGACAAGCGCTTGCTCAGCTCAGTCTCCGCTCGAGCAGTGAGTGGAAGGCAGTCGAGCTTTGCGCTGCGCTGCTCAGCGCGCGGTTATTTATTAAAGGGAATTTAGCTTGGAGGAGGTGGTGGAGGAAGATTTAGAAAAACAAAGTCCTGTTTTCGTGATTATGCACGGAAGATATCGTCTTGAACGAGGATCTAATTCGGATTGTCCGCAGCTCGGTGCTTTCCTTTGTTTTTTTTTATTTGCTGGTGTAGACTGTCCTGTCCAGTGCGCGGATGCCATCTGAGAAGAAGTTGAGACATGCCTTAAGTCGGAAAGCTGCTCTTTCAGTTGCTGGGAATATGGGAATCCTGCATGAGTAGAGAGATTATTCCTTACTCTCAGCTCTCACGGAAAACGGTAGGAATCAAACCCAGAGCGCATTTCCATTGTATGGAATATATGTTTGTTTAAAACTTCTAGGAATGTAATTTAATAAGTAGCTCATTTTGCATTTTTGCATTATGTTGTATTATGTTGTATGCGCCAATGCCTTGTTACCGCACCAAAAAAAGGGACTTTCTCGTTTTCTTCTATTAGAAATTACACGCTGCATCATTGTAGTCGCTTTTTCTCTCTTCTTCCCGGGTCCAGTGGTGTTGACCCGTCTCCTGGAAGTCGGATTAAGGCTTTTGTTTTCGGTTTGTTTGGCTTTGTTGCCCTCCAAAGGATCGATCGAGTCAGGATTGGGCACTGCGCATTAACATATGAATGCGATGACCGAGATCTCTCTCTCTCTCTCTCTCTCTCTCTCACACACACACACACACACGCACGCACCCGCACGCACCAGTGACCGCAATATCATCACCTCCAATCTGACCTTGTTACTTGCCTGCATTTTATTAGTGATAATAAATCAAACACGACTTAATACACACCACCGGGTCATTAACATTAAACCTGTTTTGAATGAACACCTGGAGTCCAGCTTTGTGTTTGCCCCCACACCCAATTTAACATCCTACACCAATTTATCCTGATCACTAACTGATAACCCGAATAAGGTGTGTTAATGCTGAGGATGTCCAGATTGCCTGTGACATACTGCTGTCCCAGTATCTTGTGTGTATTCCCACATCCACACCCACTGTGTTCCTGGGATATGCTCCGGATCTACTGTGACCCTAACCGGGATAAAGGCGGATACTGAAAATGAATGAATTTCCGGACCCTTTTTTTAATACTCAGAGATATGAGTGCGGTTCGATACTCGCACTGATGTGATCTTCAGATCCTCACGATAACTAAACAACCTTGTGTCAGAGTCATACGTGATAAGTTGTGTCCTGTATTCACACGTATGTTGTGTTGTTTAAAGTTACAGGCTGGTATTGACCCCAAGACGACTCAGACTCAGTATCAGATTGATCACTACATCCCTAGTTGAAGCTGTGTGAAAACGTGCTGGACCCACTCAGACTCCTTGGATTTACTTTGGCCCCTGCTCTAACACACCTGAGCCAACATGGCAGCTCATTAGCAGGCACATTCTGGGTCAACGTTAGTGTGTTAAAGTTGAGAAAACACTGAAATATACAGAGCCAGAGTTGAGAAGCATTGCCTTCACTGCATCGTGCCAGTGTGTAGTTCCACAGGGTCGCTGAGTTTAGTTTAGTTTAACATTCCTCATTTAACACACCTGAGTCAACTCTCCGGCTAATTACCAGGGCTTTCATAAGTGAAGTTGGTGTTCGAAATGAAAATAAAACCACACAAATATGTGAATAGATCTCAGAGATTGATGTTAAAACAGAACCGTAAGTGTTTGTATGTGAGGTTATTGTAGTACACTACAGTTACTTCCTGGATTCTTCTCCAGAATTATAATTCAGGTAACTGCAGTGTACTACAGTAATAATAGTAGAGAAGCAGGAGATTTCAGATAGCAGCTATGCAAATAAAGTGCTTCAGAGACTTTATGTAGTCTTGCGTACTGTTCTGTGGTGCACCATACCATGGTCCTGGAGAAACGTCATTTTGTTCTGATGTATACTAGCTATATAGAGGAATGACAGTAAAAACCACTTGACTTGACTTGAGATGCGTTGACTCGGGTGTGTTAAATGAGGAATGCTCAACTAAACTGAGACCCTCTGGGGCTACAGACTGACCTGCATGCAGAGAAGACAAAGTGTGAAAATGTATCATTATCACTATGAGTGCAATCGTTTTGTCTAATTACCCTCAAAAGTCATTCGATTCATCCCTTCAGGAGTTCGAGAGGAGCAGATTTGGTTCAACGGGGACGATTTTACTGGTTAACTTCTTCCTTATCGCAATTTCTATAACACCAGATCTGTTTTTCTCCTCAGCAGACTAATTGATTTATTAATAGCATTGTTGTTATTCACATTTATCAGACTGATTTATTCATTTCACGTACAATCCTTTAAAGACATGAGTCTCCAGCTTTCTGCTGCGGAGCTGGACTCCCTGGTGTCGCGGTGTGTTTTAGAGCGCTTTCTGATGGTTTGGACAGATGGGAAATGTAACGTAAATCTCTGAAGGTTGCTAGCTCGTTTCCGCTGCATGAGCCCTAGTTGCGCATCATCCTTTTTTTTTTTTTCCCTCCAGCAGGCTGTAAGTCTTCCTATACCAGAAAATCATAAGCAGACGCCCGTGAGTAGGTAGAGGGGGCAACCTGAGAGCAGATTTATGCATGAAAGCATATTCCCCAGCACAAATCGGCATAAATTAACAGCTGTTTCCTGGGACAGAATTGGTCATGTTTCTCATCCACGCCACAGCGCCTTTAGTATACATGACTGCCATTTCGGAGGCGTGAAATACAAGCGGATCTGTAGTAAAAGTAAAGAATGCAGACGCTCCACTGTCTGATAGCGTGTGATGCATGAAGCGCGCCTGCTTGATGTTAGTCGTGGGATGTGTGCCAGGCCACAGGTGCCCGAACGCCTTGGGGAGAGAATTCAGCCGGTCGTGATGGATTGCAGCAGGTGGGCCCATGTGGTAATCCCTGTCCTTTTGAACATATTGTATTAGTGCGCTGTAATTGCTTGCTAACAATATGATCCATCGTTAAGCATGACTGGAAATGTTCAGGCTGCAAATTAAGAGAACACTTAATGCTGTGTGATGGATGTCATATCAGTTTTTTTTTTAAATGTCCTCCAGGTTATCCATCCAGTAAATAACCTATTTGAATTGGTGCAGGGGTGCCAATACTAATGATACTTTTACAGAACCGTGAGCGTCTTGCAAAAGACAAGAGGAAGTTGCAGTGAAAGTCCTATAAAGTCCAGAACCATACTTGCTTGCTTTCAGATGAAATTGTCAATGTGCATGCGTATTTTGTTATACGTCCAAAACCACATGCTGTTCACTACCTAGTGCACTATTTGTGTCTGAAAGAATAAGATAGGAAGTCTAATACACTCCTGAAAACCCACAATGCACTGCGTCCATAAAGCACTTTACAGTTTATAGGAAATAGGGAGTAGGAGTAATGTCTGTGTCTGCCACGTTCATGGAAGGAGGCGTGGCCTATGTGCATGTCGGCCACAGTCCTAGAAAAAAAGGTGTGGTTTCTGTGTGTCAGTTCATTGAAGGAGGTGTGTCCTTGTTGTGTCATTCCTAGTAAAGGGGGCGTGGCCTCTGTGTCCGTCATCCCCAAATGAAGGAGGCATGGCCTATGTGCCTGTCAATCTGTGTAAGGAAGGTATGGCCTATGTGTCTATCAGTACCAATGAACGGGGGGTTGCCTCTGTGTCTGTCAGTGCCAGCAAAGGAGGCGTGGCCTCCAGGTCTCCAGTGGTAACACATTTCTACAATACCAAATCAGATTTGTATCACATCCCCAATTAAAGGACATTGATGGTTTGAGAGTTCCAAGATCCAAGTGCAGTAGATTTCTGGCTGTATTTAAGTCTGGACCTGGGTGGGGCTCTGTTTGAAGATCACTCTGGCTTGTTTAAAGGAAAAGCACTGTCAGAGAGGGGGAGAAATAGCTTGGCTATAGCGGGCTGCGTCTAGCTCCTGTAACACATTGCCTGTTTAACCATCTTGCCTGTTTAGAATGATGCTATGGAAATCCTGCATGCCTCACAGGTATCCTGGCGATGTGGAATTTCTCTTCAAAAATCACACAAACCTGGTTCATGCCTGCAAACTGCACGGAATTACTCGTAAACCAGACTGTGCTCCATGTGTTCTGCCTGTAGCTATTGTTAAACACAGCAGAGAATAGTCCAGCAGCAGCATCACATCTGCTGATTTTAAAACGATGTGAAAATGCACTTATTAAGCCGGAATGTGAACGTCTGTCTGCTCGCATCATGAGTACATGGCTCACTGTCTATCTGGACGCCTTGCAGGCTGGCAGCAGTTCGTGTTCGTCTCCGGGGACGGGACAGCCGCTTTTATGTCTGTCTGTTGAGGGCGGGGTCGTGTTTTTGAAGGCCGTCATTGCGAGGTCTCCTGTGTGCGCAGGGTTTTGTAATGAAATCAGCGTGTGGAGCTTTTGCTAGCCGCCTGTCGAGCGTTGAGAGCTTTAAATCTGGAATTTTAAGCTGGAGAAATGTATTCGCTAAAGGAAAACCAATGTGTTGTTGCTTCTGCAATCAATCATGGACTAGGGAGTGATGACATTTTTTGTCTTGGAAAAGATATGTTTATATCGCAAAAAGTCAATCACAGACTGTCTGGGAATCCTGCCCTTTTTTTTATCCAAAGCTGTTCATCTTGGATTTGTAGCAACGTAGCTGGGTTCTTAAGTTCATTCCTAACCTGGGACACTCAGAGCTTTGTTTCTGCATGAGCATTTAGCGAAGCAGAGTCACACGATCGAGATGAAAGGACATTTCATTAGACACAATATTTAGCTCAGTGTCTTGCCCTGGTATTCGTGTATAAAGGGAGTCATGAGGATGTGATGAGAGAGCGTGGCTGCAGTTTACTAAGGCCAAGTCATGACACATTGTTCCAGACCTGACACAAGAACGCACACACAAAAGAACACACATACTCAGCTAGAGATCCATCTCTATAATGAACGTGTCACAAGGTTAAAGGAAAAATCCACCCTGAACAACTTGTATCAATATTTGTAATCAGTATGCGTTTAAACTTCTTTCATTGACATGTTGGACTATTTTCACTTTAGTTAATGGTTTCCTACATTACCCACAATGCCGTTCAACCTTCTGATAGTAGCGCAGTGCGATCTTCCCCTCGCTTCATC
Organism: Pangasius djambal; assembly: GCA_022985145.1. Lineage (NCBI taxonomy): Eukaryota > Metazoa > Chordata > Actinopteri > Siluriformes > Pangasiidae > Pangasius > Pangasius djambal. Next base: position 3,490,089 of record CM040994.1, read on the forward strand.
TCTGCCTAAAGAGAGCGATGCAGCAGCACTTTAGTCCTTCAGTCTGTCCAGCTCTATTGACTCTTCATCTGTGCACTCTGCTCAAACAGATCTGCTTCCAAAGCTGTCTCTGCTGTAAGTCAGTGCAGCTGCGTCGTATAGCTGCATTGCATTCTGGAACTTTGAGTCCAGTATTTGCACCAACGTCTCTACTAATTCTCTATTGGATTTCTCATTAATACGGCGTGCGAGCGAGAAAAGAAGCGCTAGCTCTTTTGGTTTTTCGGAGCTAACAGTGAAATTGTATTAAACACCATTGTAACAACACTAGCAATTAAAATTCCCCCGTGTGACATCAGCGCGACACACTGAAATGCCATGATTTTATCAAAAAGCTTCTTTTTTTTTTTTTTTTTTGGTGAGCATATTTACATAATTACATATTTCAGGCTAAAAATATAAATATTTTGAAACAGTTAGTTAAACATAGCCATTTCTAAAACATTATTGTGATGTCATAATAAAAATAAAGCTTATTATTGAATGAAAATTGGAACTAAGCACATGTCTAGTTTTATTAATTACTCTGGCAACAAATCACTGCCTCATTCAGTATGACAAGAATGCCGTTGATGCAAAAAAAAAAAAATGCCTTCATGACCAATACACAATTAAAGCTAATGGGGCGCACTTAGCATGATCTCATTATTGCTCCAGCTCCTGCTTCCTCTCATCCATCATTACTGATAGCGGACTGTTTGGGTGAAATGTTCCTTCAATCTCAACACACACTAAACTGAAGCTCTGTCCTTGTCCTTGCTGTAGCAGCTGCAGGAGTGGAATACTCTGCATCCTAAACGAGAAAAAAAAAATCTGTGCATTCTCTCAGGAAATTAACAAGAAGCTTGAGATTGGAGGGAGGGACTGGATTGTCCAAAGTAATATTCAAATAATATTGTTTCTGAATTTTTTTTATCCATTTCTGTATTGTATTTTCTCTCTGTTCTTCCTTCCTTCTTTTCTTTTCTTTTCTTCCTTCCTTCCTTTAGGAGGCTCTTTAAGCGTTTAAGTCTTTCTCAAATGTTCAAAAATATTGACACACCCGTTTTTGAGATTAAAAAATGTTGTGTACCATATATACAGTACATATAGGTTGTATTTGTTCCCCAGTGCAAAAGACACATCCATTGACTTGCAAAGTGTCTCGCTGCAGAAGCATGGCATCAAAGAAACAGTTTGTATATCCGGTCCTGTGTCCTTTCATGGAGAGTGCAGATATATTCAAATGTAAAGCATTCATTTCCTTATTACACCTACAGTCGGGTGACAAACGGAAAAAAAAACAACAATGGCAGTGGGGGATGGGGGGCATTTATTTATTTTACCGGTATGGCTTGGTTCTACTCATCTCCTTAGAAGAAAGCATCACTGCAAATCAATGCAAAGTTGACTTCTGACTGATCACCTCTATCCTACGATGAAACCTTTCTATCATGAAGGGCGTGGTCTCTTCCAGGATGACTCCGCCCCCATCCACCGAATAGCTGCACTTTGTAGTCTCTTCAGGACAGTGGTTATGTGGCAAGTTATTTATTTTTTCTTTTTATGTCTCTGACGCCACACCGCCTGCAGGGTGCCCGAGGTGCTAAAGGGATTTGGTCTGTGTTCTGTCCATGCCTTCGAGGCAGATGAGGTTAAGAGGTCTGAACAGCAGCCTCCAGAGCCAGGGAGTGAGGTTTGGCACGGCCACGTCTGCCCTGCTGGAGATTAACCAGATGTGAAGCATTTGACTGGTGTGTGTGTGTGTGTGTGTGTGTGAGAGAGAGAGAGAGAGAGAGAGAGACAGCTTTTCAGTGGCTCTGGAGGCTTCCTCCTTTTGTAACCAAATGTGGCCAGGTTACTAGAGCATGAGGAGGAGTTTGGCCAGCAGTTGTTGTGTGCATTTGTGTGTGAAGTGTCACTGTAACCTGATGCATGCTTTTCTCACTCTGAAGAACAGGACACTGATTTGTTTCTTTGTGTGTGGGGGGGAAAATGAGTTTTAATAAACTGAGCTTTCAGAAAGCTGGGCTTTTGTGATGAGTTACTGGAAGAATCATGAGTCATGTCTGAGTCAGCATTAAAGGTGCAGCTTGTGGTTTTTAAAAGTGCGTCTAGACTTATAACAATCACGGACTTTAAAAGATAAATCCGGTAATTGTGTGAAGCACAGAATATCGCCATCAACAGATCTTGCACTTTCTTTGTTTGGGGATACTGTTTGCATTTTTCTGGCCCTGAAATTGTCCCACAGCCGAAACAGAATCCATGAATAAAGCTGGGCAGTATGACGATGTAATATCAGTATCTTGCTAAATTATGTTACGATGAAGTGCCCAGTATCTTCAGTATTTTATAATAATTATAATAATAAATTCTGACTGGAAGCAACAGATTAAAAGTTTGTACTTAATCAAATTATTTTCTTCATTTTCTGTTGCATATTGTATTGTTTGTAGTGTCACTGAACTCAGTTTGTCACATTTTTCAAACTAGCAAACCTATATATTGTGATACATATCATCTTCAAGTATTGTGCTATGATTTTTTTTTTTTATCACATCACCTACCCCTACCCATGAGACATAACTGAACATAGTTCAACAATATGTCGTGTTGGTTTGGGTGAAAAAGGAAAGCTTGTCATTGTTTTCATTACAGTTGCAACTTATCTCACAAACAAAAGCATAAAAGATGAACTGCCCCTTTAAGAGGACATGCAGGAGCTGAACAGTTGCTTGCTAGAGTGTGAAAACTCCATTGGATTAGATAACTGGGCATGTGTACTGCTTTTTCCCATTTGACTGACAATCTTGATAGAGTCCATCAAGCAAATTTCTGTATTTTATAAAATGTCTGTTTTCCCCCAATAATTTGGATGTGTGTGTTAAATTCTGAGCAGATGGGCGATATTGACTGATCAGTCCTTCTGGAATTGTTTAAAATCCTGATCTGTTTGGCAGATCTCTGGTTCCCTGCAAACATTGTGTAATGATCTCGGATTGTTTTGGTTTAATATCATTTGGATCACTTCAGTGAAACAGAATCCAAATAAACTCTCCACATTTGTGCCTTAGTAACTCCATTCAATTGTTTAATTTGTAATTAAACTCCCTCATTAGCGTTCATGACTTTGTAACTCCACTCAGTTGCTCGATTTGTGACTGAAGCCACTCATTAGTGTTTGGATTTCTCTGCGTGCAGGAAGATCTGTCTGCACTGTAAGTGTCCGCGTGAGGATCATGCTGTGACGGCCATGCCTCTGGAGATGGAGAAGACCGTGTCCAAGCTGTTGTACGACTTCCAGAGGAACTCCACGTCAGACGACGATTCAGGCTGCGCTCTGGAGGAGTACGCCTGGGTGCCACCCGGCCTCAAACCCGAACAGGTACTACACCTTTCCTCTCAGCCCTAATGTAGTCGACTAGCCACAACGTAGCTATGGGATTTCACTTAGCTAACACATAATAGAAGTCTGTGTCCAGCTTTTCAGTGATATCCACTTTACATTTACATTTATAGCATTTGGCAGACGCCCTTATCCAGAGCGACGTACATTTATCTTATTTACACAAGTGAGCAGTTGAGGGTTAAGGGCCTTGCTCAAGGGCCCAGCAGTGGCAGCTTGGCGGTGCTGGCGATTGAACTCATGACCTTCCGATCAGTAGCCCAACGTCCTAACCACTGAGCTTCCACTATCCGCTTAATGTTTAAGAGACAGTGAGACTAAATGTAATCTATAAACCTGAATACAAACATCATCATATACCTGAATATCGAAGGTTACCCAGCTAACCCAAACAGAATCACTTTATTTTTAGTGCAATTTGAAATCATTGGGCCTGTTATGTTCCACCTCTCAAAGTTGTACCACAAAGCTGGACATAGTGGAACTGGTAATATCCCAGTGAGCACAAAGACTTTAGCAGGATCTTAGCGGCACGTTAAGATTTCAGCAAGTGGATTTTTTATTTTCATTTTCAATGATGTAGAAAAGGCGACTATTGTGGTTACATGCAAGATGGCAAACATAACACAGCCCACGTCTAAATCAGGACATACTGGCCCTGTAATGGACGTCTGTGATAGCACTGTGCATCTAAATGTTGTTTCAAGCAACATTCGCGTGTGTATTTATGAAAAAGATTTTGAGTGAGATGGACGTCTGTTACTTGTTACTTACATCAGCCTTGTAGCAGCTGTGCAAAAATAAAGAACCAAACATGTCTTGGCTGATCAGGGAAAATTGTATGAATAATAATAATAATAATATTGTAGTACTTTGGTAATTATTTGAAAAACATGCACTTATGTTCTGTGTGCCATTTTAAGCAGTCAGCAGGCTGCAATCCAAATTGCCCATGGCTGCAGTCCATATCTACAAATATATGTTAAAAATAATAAACCTTCCTAACAGTTGTATGAATAAACACACCATCTCCAGACAGAAAAGCCTTTTTACACTAACGAGTAAGCAGAGTCTGACAGCTTGTTGGCATGTGCACATGCCTCAGGCTCACACACATACACAACATGGCACAGCTGAATGTATACATTCCTGCACTATTTGGCTCAGACCTATACACACACACACACATACACAGATATATTTACACATATCTATCCTTACACTGTCATAGGCAGTAAAGCATATACTTTGAGACTACGTAGTGTAGGTTACGAACACGCTACCACGGACATGGCTGTTATTACAGAAATCTAAACTTTGGCATTAATTTGCTCGGCTGATTTGTAAAAGGGGAAGTTATAAAACACACCAAGGGGATCTGTGCTGCTCAAGGGCACAGTGTTAAGCTCCAGAGCTGCAAATGCCCGTGCCATACACACACACACACACACACACACATATATACACACACACACACCCTCCATGGTGAGCCTTATTTTAGCTATAAAATATCAGAACAGGCCCGGGTGCTTGAGTTTGTCATGCTTTTAAAATTTATTTTGAATTCAAACAAGTTTGAAAACTTTTTTTTTTTTTTTTTTTTTTTTTACAGCATCGCCGGTCCGTTAGCTCTTGTAGAAGCGTTGGCTTCTGCGTATTCTCACATGGGCTTTATTAGAGCGCTGCGGGTGGCTGGCTCTCTTTATAGACCAGTTAAATCATTCATGGCTACGAGTTTCATTTTCTTCCCAAACTGAAAGGAGGTCTTATTACTAGCACAGCGTAGTAGGTCAATAACCAATAAAGCCCGTCTAATGTCTCCGTTTCTCGTCCTCAGAGGTCAGCCAACGGTTGTGGTCAATTTTTCTCAAGGCTCTCCGTATGAATTGACGCGGAATTCACGACGGGATATAAACAAGTTAGCTGCTATGGAGCAAGATTGATTTGTCATGATGGCCGTTTATTAAACGCGCACATAAGCGCAGTCAGTCATGGTTTGCCTCTAAGCACGATTGATATCAGCTCTTGATGGATGGCTGTGCGTTCCACGAGACCTTGGTTTGCACCTCTGCTGTGGAATTGCCGGGTTTCTTGCCAGCGCTGACCAACAGGAGCCAAGATCTGTGACATCGAGGTGAGATAAATGTGAGGAAGTTGCCCAGCAGCTAAAGCGCAGAGTCCACTTGTTATTATCGAGTCATTCATTCTCAGAACTCCCGCGTCTGCAGTTTCACCCAGAGACAGGGACGGGGATGGAGCTTGCGCACCTCCAGAAAGGAAATGAAGAATGAAATTTACTGGCAAGAGGAAAGCTAGCCTTCACATTTCTCCTTCCAATTAGCTTTTTTTTTCACAGGCGTTTATCCAGAAGCAAGGAAAGACAATGCTAAGGCTATTCCCATGATTCCGTGAAGATTCCTGGACTGTAAAAGACAGGGATTGTAGAGACTACCGCCTGTCTCCAAAAGCTCACATGACTGGTATTAGTTTAGTGATCCAATTATGTTGGCTTAGGAGTGCTGATAGCCCAAAGGCATCCACAGGATTCACATGGCTGCATTTCTGCCTTTTATTGCTCTTTCGCTTGCATACTGCTGTTAATGCGCTCATTTAGTGTGCTGCTGAAACGTTAAAAAAAAGGATGGGATTTGTTTTGGGAGGACAGCTTTGTAATTTTGGACAGTATAGCAGTGGGAAGCATCACTACTTATGCATGTCCGACTTGGCTGGCTGCTGTCTTTCACTCTTCATGGAAAAAGGAAGTGGAACGTAGTCCATAGCCCAGTTTTTTAATGTCTCTCACAAGACGAGTCCCTTAAGATGGAAAATCTCAAAGTGGAAAAAGTATCAGTGGGACAGGACAGCTTTTTCATAGCCATACAATGATTTTACAATATGGTCAGACCATTACGGGAACTGTAACCTTCTGGATGTGGAGTGGTGTTCTGGTGTTTTACTTGGTTGTGGTTGCTGCAGGGACTTTATATGATAAAGAATAAGACTAGTATCACTTCAGTGATATGACTATTCAGGGCAATGGTCACTCGAGTCCCTTTGGATAAAATAATCTGCAAAATGAAGTTGAACATGTAAATAACTAGCCTTCATTCTTGCCCTGCAATGCATCAACACATCCTGAGAGTCCTTCTGCGTATTATGAAAGCCAGCTGTATGCACTGAGATGCGCAAGGTGGTTGCCAGACCCCTGGACTCATGGGCGGATGGCCAGATCTCTTCGCTCTGATTACAGTTGTTTCCACGAGCCGCTGGTTTGCATGAGAGTGCTGGCTTGTGTTCGTCAGATCTCCGAACCACACCAGCGCTGATTGTTATTGTTGGACAGGAGCTCGGTAATTTATTGGATCCTGACCGCTGAAATTTTCAGCTGAACAAATCCCTCAACCCCGTCTTCTCCGGTACTTCTCGAAACCGCGGCTGGCCAAGATAAGCAGCGGAAGAGCCATGAGTCCACGCTTAAAGAGAGCGCACTCTTCTTCAGGGGATATGCGAGTCTCTGGAAAGGCTTGCACAGTCGAGTCGTGTTAGAATTACGATCTCGCATCTGAGGATTCTCATTTCCGAGTATTCCCAATTCCTCTGGCGTGAGAGGCCGCTGGTGTTTTTCAGACAAAAAGGACATCATCCGCGGGTTTGTACTTCATCCATTTCTGAAAGAGAATGATGAATATAGAGAAATGCACTGCGTTGCTGGTTTTTCTCAGCCAACAGCAGCGCCTCTGCGATGGTTATAAATCACGTCTCATGCAATATCCATTTTGTTCAGCATTTTGGATGGGTTTATATGGTATAAGGAAGGGCAGATGGAGCTTGGTGCTTTATCACATTAAGTCATTAGACATTAGCCATGTGTAATGAGGTGGAAGGCCAGAAGGGGGTCTGGAACTTCATGTCGCTCCCCAAAATATCCAAGTTTGCAAAAATCACATCAAGTTAACTGTAATTCTCTCTACCGACCATAGGGTTGTGAGTTCAAATCCCACGCCTACCCGCGTGTCTTCCAAATGAACAAATTGAGCACCATGATGATTATAGCTCGATGCACTGCCCTCATTACTCCAATGATATAATGAAAGGCTTATTGTATGTTGCTAGCAACAAAACCGCTCATTTTGTCCTCGCCACTTAGCCGCAAAAGGTGGAGTGCAAAGGTCAATTCTCAGCGCCGTTGTTAATCACCGTAATTTAGAGCTGTGCTGAGCTCTACAGATAAATACGCACAAGCATGTGTGCGAAAATAGACACACACATGCGGGGTCTTGAGATGAAGCCTCCATGTCAGCACAGCCGGGGATGTGAGAGGGCAGATTCCATTAACTTTACATTGCTCAGCTATAAATCACCCTGACTGTAATTGCTCTGTGTGTGTGTGTGTGTGTGTGTGTGTTTGAAAGGACATGTCAAGGAATGGGGGAAGGGTTAACAAGAATAGGGGCTGAATAACACCCTGCCCCGATGTTTACCTCATTCCCAGGACGCAAGGGTTTTTCAGGCATTTTGTGTTTAATTTATTGCATATAACACTTACCCTTGCAATAGTATTAAAAAAGTGAAATTTGATAACAAAAGGGTGGAAAAGCGCAGAAAAATTACACCCAAGTCAAAATATATATGAGGTATTGTGTCAGAGTGGCAAAATGGAAGTAGTGGGTCAGAGTGAAAACCCTCAGAGTCAGAAACAGGTCTAAGTGAACGGAGAAATGACTTTTATTTTATTGGAAAAGAAATGTAGATTGAACTGGAAAACAGGTCCAGGACCTGGGTCACCAAACAAGTGCACTCGCCTATAATAAATCACTCATTGGATGAAGAATATGTCCTTAAATACAATGATGTAGGGATGTGATGAAACACTTGTTTAATTTTTGTCCTGATTTAATTGCCAGAAGTGGTTAAACTGTACTCAAACCTTATAAAAAAAAAAAAACTAAAAATAAACCTGGGAGTATATACTTGAGTGAAAAGTAAAGTGTCCACACTTAAATATACTCAGTTATATAAAAAATTAAATGTAAATAATTTTTTCTGAAGCTAGAAATTTATGACAATTTGCACAACTAGCAGGTATGAAAAGTTTAGAGATGAGGTCAATGTTCACACTTTGTTTAAATACACATTTACTGAAATAAAATTGAATCCAGTTCCCATTAGTTCAGTTTGTTGAGTCTTCGTATTTGAGATTTGTAATTTTTGGATTTTGGAATTTGGAATTTTTGATTTTTTGATTTTTTTTGGAATTTTTGATTTGGAAGATTTGGATTTTAAAGTTGTAAATAAAAATGCAAAAAAAAAGTGGAAAAGTAATCATGTAAGAGTATAAATTTTTTAGTTATACTCAATAAAATACAAAACCTTCCTAAAGTATGGTAAAAAAAAGTACATTTACAGTCCACGTCTGTGAATGGCTGACCCCAAACCACCAGTTAATCATGCCGTTTTAGTTCAAAACTGACACTTTTACTTTGCTGAGGTAAAAAAATATATAGTGCACGATTCATCACTATCTATTGTCTAAAAGGCAAAAAGTTGTTGTTTTTTTATTTTTTTTATTATTATTATTATTTATTGTCTCAAAATGTCTTCTGATTGGTTAACACAGATTGTGTTGAAACCTTTTTTTTTCTCTCTGTTTCTGTTGTTACGCTGCAGGTTCATCAGTATTACAGTTCTCTGCCTGAGGAGAAGGTGCCGTATGTGAACAGCGCTGGGGAGAAACACCGCATCAAACAGCTCCTGCACCAGCTGCCACCTCACGACAATGAGGTGAGAACATTTGTGTCACCTGTGTGTGTGTGTGTGTGTGTGTGTGAGACTTTTGCACTAATAAATGCGGGTATTCCTGTCTTCACACCTGTACTGTGCTTTTTTACATACGCAGGTATGTTGTCTCATTGACATGTAAATAACGTCAGAGTCTGTATGTCTGGGTACCCGGACACTGAATCGCTCTTTCCTGCTCAGGTGCGATATTGTAGCTCCCTGGATGACGAGGAGAAGAGGGAGCTGAAGCTCTTTAGTAACCAGAGGAAGAGGGAGAACCTGGGCCGGGGTAACGTCAGGCCTTTTCCCGTCACCATGACTGGGGCCATATGTGAACAGGTGACTGTCTTTATCTGGCTTTTATGCAGGCCTGACAACCTTCAGGCATTTTGTATACGAGCTCAGCATTTTACCATCAGAGTACACTAACAGTCTTCTTATTCCCCAATAACATGAGTATATTTATAACTAGATTTATTACAGATGCACAGAAATTGTGGTAATTGAAGGTGTGATAATAATCGTCGTACTAAAAGGCATTAGGTATGTTTCCATCCGACTGTTTCACAGGTTGTAAGCGAAGTTGAGAAAAAGCATCAGGATACAATCAGTGTTCTGGAAAACCTCATGGAAATCACAGGAATCTGAGAAACTGCTAAAATCTCTGGGGGAAAAACTGAAATCTTGAAACACTTTTAAGCTAATTTAATATATTTTACTGACAAAAGTATGGTAAAATATGCATATTTGTTTAGCCACTGAAAAGCTATTTATGTCTAAGCCTAAACTAAGATTAGCAAAAAAAAAAAAAAACAGGAAAATGAGGAATTGGTAAAATGTCTGGCATGAAAAAAGTGAAATCTGTGAAAAGTACATATTTTGGTGACAAAAAATATACTATAATATGCAGATTTATTGCTTTCATCCATAAATATGCCACAATTATGTTGCCATAGTGTAAAGCAGTTGTCAAGGTCACTAGCAAGCTAGCTAGCTTGTCAATCCCATTCTCGTTTTTCCACATGAAAATCTGAAATTATTATTAAAATTGAAAGAGGAAGGAAACTTGGTATAGCGAGAACTCATGTCTGTCTTCACCCATGCTGTTAATAAGACTTCCTCCCTTTTTTCTGTCGGTGTCTAAGCATAGCTTCGAGTGTGTTTAGATCCCTGAGTCCACCTGCTTGCCCTTCCTCCCTTCTGCTGCCCCTGACACACAGATGGTCCACACACACACACACACACACACACACACACACTTCTGTAACCTGCAGATATTTATTTTGTCTTCAGCTGTGCTGGAACAGAAGGTATCTGTTCCTATAAATAGAGTTTTTCAGGTATATAGCAGATATTAAAAATATACGGCTTGTTAGAATGATGAAGTGAGGAATGGGAATCAAAGAGAGTGTGTGCCTGAAGACAGAGACGCCATGATATCAGATTTATAGCTGTTTCCTCCTGTCACTGTTATCACATGGACTCAGTAATAGAAAGGTTCGCTCTATTGATTTAATCCCTCACCCCAATGCTGACCTCGATGTGACTGAATTTATCAAGTGGTGAAAATTCTTTAATGTGTCCCTCAAACTGGTACTACATTCAAAATCGATTTAAAAAACACATGATGCATAATTTTTTATTAAAAAAATAATCAAATCCGATGATCAGAGTATAATTGCAAAACCAGACTGAGCTGTTATGCACTAATTTGTAGAGTGTGTGCTACTTCTATGAAATTTCAATCCATGAAGAATTATTGTGTCTCTGCCAAATTGTTGTAGTGTAACAGGAAAGAAAGCACATTGTGTTATTCAGTTATAGGAAAAGAATCAGCAATCTGGGTGCATCACACAACCCTGTTGTTGACGATTTTCCTATAACGGCATGCCTCAAGTGTTTTATTCCATACTTGACTGCGATATCCGTGAGCTTAGTGAAATTTGGTCCGCCAGCTGATGTCAGCTGTTGGTGTTTATTGACTCTGAAGCGTCAATTCAAAAGGTTTAAATGTCTGGTTGTAAATAAATATAATTCTGTTTATATTTTTGCATGTAATTTTAGATCACTGCTCAATTAATTTATCTAAGGCGCAGTCTTATATTGAAGGAACATAGGCTTATAACGTGAAATGAAAAAGAAATGAAAAGTGCAATGAAATCTATTATGAATAATAGCAAATTATAACTGGTTTTATATATTAGTTTGTCCAGCTGAGTGCTCTACTCTTACACATTGACGGAAGATGTGTCATCTGATGTCTGTAATCTTTTTTATGTTCTGTCTCTCCCTCAGTGCGGTGGTCAGATTAACGGAGGCGACATCGCTGTTTTTGCGTCTCGGGCAGGTCACGGTGTGTGCTGGCACCCTCGGTGCTTCGTGTGTAGCACGTGTGACGAGCTCCTGGTGGACCTCATTTACTTCTACCAGGAGGGCAAAATCTATTGCGGCCGACACCATGCCGAGAGACTGAAACCGCGATGTTCAGCATGCGACGAGGTACGATGAGCCCATCACACACCACGTACCATCACTGTGTACGAGATGAATGTAGTTTCAGTTCTGTCACCTACATCAGTGTACAGTAGATTGCTGTTACCACGGTGATGTATTCTCGATTCTGATTGGTCAAAAATAATCACCATCAGGGTGGCAACAGTAACTCCGCTTCATCGCACCATCCCATTTTTGATTATTTTCCAGTAACAGCACACCTTTTTCATGTTTTATTCCTTACTTACATACTCTATATGCGGTACATTACCGAACATGGTGTGTGTCCCTAAATCCCGGTCCTTCTAACCTACTTTCTTGCACTGTTTCCTTTTTATCCTTGCTCTGAAGGACTTGATAAGTAGCTGATGAGTTGACTCAGGATTGGAAAGCTGTTTATTTGTTGTATTTTTGTATTACTCCAAAAATATCTATATTTGCAATTTAGTCTTGTTTCAAATCAGAATTCACAGGTTTTCAGCGTATTTTCAGAGCCATACATGTATGATGAAAGATGGCAAACACTCGAGTGCATGCATTTTTAAACACAGATGATTAACAGTAGAGGCTTAGTTGGATTAATGGAGGTATTAAACTAATAACGTTCATGAATAATTCAGGTGTCTGGCCTCTTGTCCTGTCTTATAATCATGTTCATTTTTTGAATGTGGAGGAACCTGAAACATGATCCAGCCGTTGAAAATTGTACTTGTTAAAAATTTTTGTGGCTCTATCATTTTTTTCCTTCTGATATATGAGAGTGTTGGTGCAGTGTAGTAGCCCAGGGCGAAGGCTGCTGGGACTGATTCCACTGAGCCTTGCTGTCTGTCCTAAAATTAAATGTAATGGATGGGTGCAGTTTGGCTTTTAGCTTCTATTCAATGATAAATGGATCCATGCATCACTTCCCATCACTCTCTTCACCTCTTTCCCTTAGATCATCTTTGCGGATGAGTGCACAGAAGCAGAAGGCAGGCACTGGCACATGAAGCACTTCTGCTGTTTCGAGTGCGAGACGGTTTTGGGTGGCCAGCGCTACATCATGAAAGAGGGTCGGCCGTACTGCTGCGGATGTTTCGAGTCCCTCTACGCCGAGTACTGCGATTCCTGCGGAGAACATATAGGTAGGAGCAAATTTTGGCACATCAGTGGTCTACTGAGCCAGGCAAATCTACTTCCTTGAATCTTCTTCTGAAAAGAGTTGCAGATCTGCAGCTGGGAAACATCTGATCTGGTTCAGGAAAAAAAAGTGGGTGGAGGCTCGAGTTCTTTCCTCAAATGAAAAGTGTTTTATTGACAGAACCTCTGAGGAATGGATTTGATCCAAAATCAAGGTCAAGAGGCAGGCAGTGATCAAAAACATGGCAAGGTTCCAATAAACAATAAGGCATTCAACATGAAACAAATGCACAGAAATGAATAACCGACAGTGAATGGCAAGACTTCGCAATTAACTTGAATAATTACTTAAATAATCCTAAACCAGAAAGTAACCCTAAAATGTTAGGTCACAGTAGTATTCTGCCGATCACAACCTCTGCTGGCAGGGAGGGGAAGTGTCCTGGGTCCATGCTTTGACATATCACCCCTCGGTATTGGTGGACCTTATTTGTGTCAAGGACATTACTGTCAAAACAGAAGGAACTAGTTCCAGTTCCTGACTAGATCCTGGCAGGGGGAACGAAACCCGTTCCACTTCTCTTTTCCTTTTGTTGGGAGGTATTTATGACAAATTTATATTTTCAACCCTACAATTAGTCGATAACTGTTGTTGAATAGTTGTTCAACATGCCAGCAGGTCAAATAGTCATTTAAAATGATAGTTACTTAGAAGGAAATATTGAAAATGTGACTAACAGCGATCCAAGGTAGACCAGAGCTGACCTAAAGACATAATACGTTATTGACATTATTCATATATTGCCAAATGTTTTCATTACTTAGTTAGCCCCCGTTGTGTCACAAGGCAGCACTCAATCCCATAATAACGGCTCGTCGGCTGATTGGTTTCAAACCCAGCATCAGTTCCAGCTGCGTTTTGGCATGTCACTCAGTACAAATTCTGTCTGTAATCATTTTCTGTATAGGCCGCAGAAAGTATGAGAGTGAAACTGATTAAAAAATGGTTTGCAAACAGATGTTGCTCATTAGACTGGGGCCAGTTCGCGTCTGTAAGTGGAGCTGTAATTAAATTGTAATGTATTTGTATAGTGCAAGGCGTGCAGTATAATCAGTTTACTCCAAACACTTCTACACTTCAAGGGAATTAGACTGGACTTTCTTTCTATTTGGAGTTTTCTCCTACACTTATCTTACTCATCAATATTTATAATAGCTCCGCTAAAATATGCCTAAAGTGATATTTGACCCTAAAACAACTTCTTAATCAGTAACTAGAGCCCCTAAAAAATATAGGTGACAGCGTTTTAATGACCGTTTTGTTTTTTTGTTTTATTTCCCAAAGGTGCAGGCAATGTTTTTGTTAAAACTGAGTGAGTCTGGTCAAGGAAATTACAGTTTATATTTTTGACTGAAGCTCTAATTATTGACTATGGAGATATTTTAGAGCAGTAAATAAGAGCAGTCGTCATATTTGCCCCGTTTTGAAGCTATGTGTAACCTGTCAACTGTTTCCATCGCAGGTATTGACCAGGGCCAGATGACGTACGACGGGCAGCACTGGCATGCCACTGAAGACTGCTTCTGCTGTGCACGCTGCAAGAAGTCCCTACTGGGTCGTCCATTTCTGCCCAAACAAGGTCAGATTTTCTGCTCGCGGGCGTGTAGCGTGAACGAGGACGCCAACGGCTCGGACTCCTCTGACTCGGCCTTCCAAAGTGGCCGAACCCGTGAGGCCAGGCACAGCAGTTCCAAATCCAGCAAGAGCAGTAGCAACAGCAACAGTGGTGGAAATGGTTCTAGTGGGCGCTATTCGGCTGACGTGGACCCTCTTTCCCTACAGATGGACCTGCTGAGTCTGTCGAGTCAGGCCCCAAGTCTGACCAGAGAACCTCCATCCTGGAAAAAGCAAACTGATAGATATGGCTACGAGAGTCGGAACGAATCTTCCCCAACTCCTCTGCAACTGCTGAGTCAGTGCAACCTCAGAACGTCCTATGCCCAGCAAGACAGCAGGCCCAAAGAGCCTGTACAGTCCAAGAGACCTCCTATCTCTGCCCTCAAAGGACATTCATTTAATGAGAACTGGCTCCAGCCAGAACCGGAGGACCATTACCCGTCTGAGCTGAAAGCACAGGCTAGCTTTAATGAGTTGCCATCCAATGGATTCGTGGACAAGCGCTCTATCAGCATGCATGCCTTCCAGAGGGAGAGAGAGAGGGAAAGAGAGAGGGAGGTTGCGGCTCAACTGGGCCGCAGCAGGAACCCCATCAGTGCACTTGGCTTTAGTGAACAGCTAACACCACTGGAGCAAACACCTCGCGGTTCCATGGAGTCACTAGCTCTGTCAAATGCTACAGGTAGCTCTTGACTTGATTCCAGTTTATCGTTATTACTGAGGCATGAGTTTTCTCAATCAGAAATGGTATTTGTGCTTCTTCACTTGTTTACAAGTATTGTTTTTGCCTTTTCTTGTGCCAAATGTAGGTACCTCGGCGGATGGTGGGGGTAAGAGGCAGGAGCATTTGTCTCGCTTCTCTATGCCCGACTTGAGTAAAGACTCTGGCATGAACGTCTCGGAGAAGAGCAACATGGGCACTCTGAACTCCTCAGTGCAGTTCCACAGCTCAGAATCTCTCCATAGCCTCACCACCGGGCAGCCGTACCTTGAGATGGAGCCACCCGTGCAGGTGAAATATCCACTACCGTATTCCCAGCAGTCTCCTGGAATCACCATTCTACCACCCGGCTTCACCTATCAGGAAGAGGACAGGGCGAGTTTAGTGAGCAGCGCTCACAATGCCCGTCTGGCACCCATGAGTGAACGGACTCATCGGCGTGTTCTTGAACCGGAAGAGCCACGACGAAGGCATCATCACCGCTCGCGCCGCTCCCGTCGTTCTCGTTCTGAAAACGCACTCAATCTGGCGGCCCAACATCGTCCGGTGATGCCAGAGCGATCACAGTTACGCGTATGTGAGGATTATGATCGGTTTCCTCCTCCGCGTGGTCCTCGGGATCCAGTAAACGGTGGGAGTAGAGATTCTAGATTGAGACAGCAGCCTTTCAGGCCATGCCCTCGCACAACCTCAGACCTTACGCTTCAGAACCCTGCTCCACAGCGCCACATGGGTCGCTATGCCTGGGATCAGTACGATTATGATGACGACTGGTGCTCTACCTGTTCTTCGTCTTCCGAATCCGAGGACGAAGGCTATTTCCTGGGAGAGCCAATCCCCAAGCCGGTTAACCTAAGGTATATGACCAGTGAGGAGTTACTGCACAAGTACAGTTCTACCGGACTCGTAGGATCTGGTCACCTGGGAACTCGAGGACAGTTACACACTCGCAAGCGCAGGAAGAGCAAAAACTGTATTATCTCCTAATATACACTCCTGATGCACTCACCTCCACTATAACAACTTAAACAATTCACTTGTTCCGCTTGAATCTGCTTTTCAATATCGTGTGGTTGTCAGTGAGCGATATGCAGTAATGTCAGTTTAAGACACGCTTTTGCATACTTTTCCCTTTGGTATTCCTAAATAATCATTTCTTAGAACGGTTTCCCCGGTCTTGCTGCAGCCAGTGTGCAATTGCGCTTAGTTTTATTCCATTTATAGCCAGCACAGTTTTGCGCCACTTCTTCTTGCAGTGTGTTTCTAAATGAGTTTATTCATTAATTACAATGTGTATATTAGTAAATGAATTAATAAATACACTTAAGTTAAGGATGTAAAGTGAATATACTGTAAATGATGTACCACATATTTTTATATTTTGTAACAATAGAATCGTTTATGTATTAAGTATAATGTAGAGATTCCATAGGAACGCATGCAAGTTACTTTGCTGGTTTTTGTCCTGTACTGGAAATTAAAAGTGCATTTCAGCAAGTAGTTTGACTGACAGGTGTTGGTTCCAGATCATCAGAGCACGACATGGGCTTTGAAAAATGCACTCACCATCTGCTCAATGAATAAATGCATTAGTGAGTGATGAGGCATCGTCTGCCCAGTGTTACTCACATGTTTCTGTTCCACAACGCTATGCTTATGAAAATTCAGTGATTATTTTCACCCTTGCTTTGACATACTGAGATTCAAAGTAGACTTAGACTGCTGGTACTGGTAGGAGCTGTGCAGTTAATCTTGTTAAATAAATATTGTCTCTAAAATTGAATCCTAATAAAGTTAAAATTGAATTTGAAATATACAGTAAAGTCACAAAATATGTAACAACTAAAGAACGGAGTGCAACAGGGGATGCTATTATGGGAAAATAATCAACGATGGAGGGTTTTTTCCTACTATACCACAGCAAGTAGCATGTCATACTTTTTATCAGTTTATAGTTTAAGTCCACAAAAAAGTTAGTTCCTGGTAACTTATGTTCTAGCAGCTGTAAACATCCATTCTCTCACCAGCCTTTATTTTGTTCTCTCTGTTAAGAGAAACTACAAATCCCAAAGGCGTCTGTCCTGAAGATTTGATCTGTCAGAAACCTTACTGTTAGAAAGTAGTGACAACTGTGAATCCTTCCTAAAATGCTACATAAATGTCTCTTTACAGACAACTTCACCATACTGATAATTTTACATTTTACTTTAAGTAACAAATCTGCTTTTTTAATTTGAAATTTATTAGACTAGATACCATACAAATCCAGCATACAGTATAGAACCTGTAACAATATTAAGCAGTGACTTCTGTCAGATCAGATTAATTTAATATTGTTATTTAATATTATTATTAAATATTTATTTAATATATTATTTATTATTATAAATCGGACCGTTTATGTTAATATTAATATTAATAAAAGGACTATTCTTTAATAGGACAGCAGTACAGCACTCTGTTATTACTGAGCCAATATTTGGTGAATGGGGAGTGTATCACAGTGATCAAGTCTCTTTATACATTTAATCAAATACCTGTTAACACTTTGAGGGCAACAAAGATCAAATGGAGCACTTGACTCTTCAGTCCGTCATCAAACAAATGGGTGAAATTCCAGAAAAGACACTGTGTGATTTATTTATTTTTTGTCATGGTAATGCTGTCGAGGACAAACATTGGTGATTGTGAAAGTTAAAATGCGTGGTTGTTTAATAGGATCTGCTCGGCAGCAGCTGCACCAGTGTCTATGAGCTAGTTCTGGCAGAAATTTTGGTCCAAAATCTGAGAACTTAAAACCTGCCACGATGAAAATGTCACCAGTAGCCAAGATGTTATAACTTTATAGGATCATTGGACTACTGTACAAATCTAAGCCTACTTGATATCACAGAGTCTGCCACAGAATTTGACCAAAATGTTATTGAGACCATGTTGAACAGCGTGACATGCAGTAAACTTATGACTACTGTTATCACCCTATATAACGTAGCCTTAACG
Organism: Pangasius djambal; assembly: GCA_022985145.1. Lineage (NCBI taxonomy): Eukaryota > Metazoa > Chordata > Actinopteri > Siluriformes > Pangasiidae > Pangasius > Pangasius djambal. The sequence goes on from CM040994.1 coordinate 3,508,305, forward strand.
TAATGCTCTGTTGGGAATTGAATCATGTTGCAGCATTGAAATATGAGGAATTTGAACTGACTAGCTACACTGCTGACTTGATTAAAGGTGGTGAAGCACTAATGCCTTTGACAGACGAGAGGCTTTAGAAGCCTTTGCACTAATCTTCACGGAATGCATGTCCTCAAGTCGGGCATGTATATTGTGGTGATCGAAAAAAAAAAAAAAGCATTTGGCAACGTTATTGTAGAAACAGCTGCGTAAACGTGTGAACTACATTAAGGGTGCTGTGAGAATGACGGTAGGATGGTGCTGGTCTCTCCTACTCTCTTGGGTTCCCACCCACCAGTTCAGAAGAGATGGTTCTCCGATATTCAGTAGCGGCAGTGCCAAGTATTTATTGATGGAAATGAAAGAAAGAATGATGTCTTTGTAGCCAATCAGACAACGCCTATATGAGTAGACATTCAGCCAAATGATCTGATGTTTAAGATCATCTGAAATCAGTGACAAGCTCTTTTTTTTTCAGAGCTTAAACCAAAACAGGAGCTTCTTTGTTTTCAGTAGTGAGTGGGGATGAGGGGAAGCGGAGCTCTCGGTCTTTGCTTGTGCATTGATCGAGCCATATTGAGCAGTGCTAATTCAGCATGTGAACCTCATCAGAGCTGCATACACTCCAGCGCTCCCTTATTTTCTTATTTGTCCTGGGAATGCTTAGCTTGGGTCTGAAGCAATTTGATTAATGAAAGGAAATATGCTTTGGAAGATGGCACCGTCTGGGTTGTGGTGTCTCCTTAGACTACATCTGCACAGGCAGTCGAATCTCATTATTTTCCCCTTGATATGTCTGCTTCACAGGATCTCGTGTCTGTTTTTTTCCCGTTTTAGTCGGAAAAATGCAGCCGTTTCACCAAGAGTCCTTGTTGGTCCTACTGAATAATTATATTGACTATTTACTCGGGTGAATCCGGAACACATTACAGTCAGTGTTCACTGTTTAAGCCTGGGAGTTAAGCGTAGAGGAATGAAACAATATGAGAAATGTTTTAGCCTTGACAAATCTCCCTTCAAAACACACCATGTCCAATTCACTAATGCAAACCATCAAGCGCTTCTCAAACAGTTTTTGCTGAATCGAGCTCGTTTGCGTGAATCTAAACCACATTTTGACGTTAGAATTGCCCTTATGAAAGCGGTTTCTAACTTGTAAAATGTGCGTAAAGTGCTCGTTCATTTTGAAAATGTTGCCACACTATGTGCATTGCTACAGGTTTTCAGTAAATATGAATCGTGGTTTATGGATATCCTTCGTGGCATGTTAAACTGGCAAGCTGGTATTAGATTTCTAAAGATTTATGAGCAGTTAAGGCAATTCTTGTGGTTTTTGAGCTGCACTGCAGTTGGTCAGTGAGCAAACACCCCATAAAGCCAGAGAATGAGCTGTAAGCTTCATGTACTTATTACCTTCTAAAACGTCTTCCGTCACCGTGATAATGTGTAAAGGTTGGTCATTTACTTAAGAGCATACAAATCCCTAATCGGATATTCAAGCTTAGAGATTATAGTCTTGTTACGGAACCTCAGGATCATTATTCGAAAGAGAATAATGCTTTCAAGACTCTAGATTTTTTTTCCATTGTTGCAGAGAAATGACTCGTCCACACTTTTATGGCCCATGTACATTGCAATCTGGAAGTACAAGCAGACTATTCCACAGGCTTTTCTCTGGTTAACAGGTGTAGTCTGGAACATTCTTCTGTTTTCATAAAAGAGGTGATAAAAATGGGATCAACATATGCAGAAAGTAATTTTGGATTATTTTCAGCACCTGGAAAATCCTGCTGATGTTTTCAGCCTCCATTAACAAAATAGTCCTCCATGAAAGCACATAGTGATGCGTATTAGAAGGATATGAGGTCATCTTAGCTACCCAATAAATGCTGATACACATCAGAGTCATTGAAGATGATGAAAAACAAGCAAACAAGACATATGAGAGCTTTTACAATATTTATAGTTTTAAAGCTAAAAACAAACAAACAAAAATTATTCAAATAAAAATGAAGGAATGAATGCAACATACACAGACATTTTTATCCTCCCATATTAGCACTGATTTTTTCGCTTGAACTCTTTCTGCCGCTTGGTCACGGCTTGTGTCGAGTCAGCTTCCCTGAATAGCTCCCATATCTGCTATTTATTCTCTCTAAGGAGGATGTGGAGTCTCTTTTGAAGGTTGCTGAAATCCGTAATTATTGGTGTTTAAAGCCAAACTGTGCCAAATTACCGCTTAGCACTCTCAGCCTTAAAATAGCTTGATTTAATTATTCACAACTGTAGAATGCTGGAATGTTAATGGCGCTGCAACAGTAACCCGTGAATAGGAATCGTGTGACTGCAATGGACGAAGATTTCCAGTCTGCTCCTCATCATGCGTGTTCAATTAGCACTGGCAGACGGAGGGCTGACTCCAGATCGGTTCTGGGTTTCATGCGCTAGTGGTTGGGATTTGGGTGCCAGCTTGGTTCAGATTCCACCAGCATAAATAGTGGGTTGAAACTGTTAACGATGTGTTGTAGCGATTAAAACCGTGCTTGGTCTAGTTGGGGGAAAAAAACAAGTGTCAACGCCTTGGTGTGTTTTCCATATCACATAATCAAGACTGGCTGTAATGCCCTGTAAGCTATCAGCGTTCCCATTCCCTGCATCTCCAATTAGGCAGTGTATCCTAGTTATGTCAAGACACATAACTTCTTTCTCAAGGGCTGTATGTGCATATGAACGTATGTTAATTCCACATAATGAACTATGGTTTAAACAGAATTGTTCCACAGAGCTGTTGACTTCTGGAACCTGATAGTGGATTAATCATGTATAACAGCACTTCTGACAGAAGTCGTGGCTGCAATTCAAATCATAATTTCTATTAATGCACTTTTTGTAACACATTATGGTTTTTATACTAACAGCTCATTCACAGGGACTTGTTTTAGTGGAATATCTATATAATGTAAAGCTAAAAATAAATGTATAAAACATATGTTGATATTTAACAAAGAAAAATGTCTAATCATTGATATAGTGAAGCTTTCTGTTAGGAAATGTTTATTTATGGAAGGAGTCTCCAGTGTCAGCTTTGCTACGTTCGGTAAGTTTTCCGCCACTGGAAACAACTTTGTGCTTCCTGGTTTCTCTGTAACGTGAGAAGCTGTATTTTTTTAAAAACTTTTTTTGTCTTATTAGCTTCAAGAAAACATCGGTTTATACCTAAGCGGTAACAGGAACTAACTTGTTTCACAGATGCTCCACAACGTTAAATGTAACTGTAAAAGGATAAAAAGAAATCAAGTGAGTGTAAGAGTAATAAAACACTTTGGGAAGTGCTGTCATAGGAATATAATCAACCCTGCTCCATTTCACCACCCTGTCACTGATTATTTTCCTATAACAGCGCACCCTGTCACTTTTTTCACTTGTTCTTTTCTGTTGTTTTACTCTGTTCTGTTCTCCGCAGTCAGACCCCCCGAGGTGTTCTCTGTAGTGTGAACTGGTGACACATTAATTAGCAACACCCACTTGCAATGTGGGTCTGAATTGAAACTTCCACGGTTAAATGGAGCCCATTCGTGACTCTTAATCCACAGTTCAGAAAGTCCCCAAGGTGTTTTAGATTCATGGAATTTCTGGATTACAGCACTGCTAATCCTGCCGAGAGCTTTGGCTCATGTCTCTGTCACTCTGAAGCATGCTAATGGTGTTACTGAGCTCCCGTGTCACTCGCATAGCATAACACTACATGCACACACATGCTTGGTATCTGCTGGATCACCAGCTTGCTCAACTCTTTCTCTGACGTGAAGCTAAAGGGTGAACATACCAAGCACTTGCTAAGGGCTCCTGGTCAAACGGGCGGCCCCAGGCTACAAATCTCAACCTGCGAGTGTTCTCTGTGCTTTCATTTCATTCGTGTAGTTCCACATAGAATCTTTTTTCCCTAGAGGAACAAACAGGAGGTTTTAGTGTAGAGCATGTACTTTAATGGAGCATGTACTTTTAATAGCATATGGATATAACTGATTTCCACCATTTTTGGACACAATGCTAATAAGGTCACACCGCATTCCCTTAGTCACTCAGTGGAGACCAGGGGTGGAAAGTAACAAACTATATACATACTATATAACTTTATTTTTTAAGCACAATTAAATCATAGTACTTTTGTTTTTTACTTGATTTAAAAAAAAATCAATTGCTGTGCATTTATTTTTGATCACTGTTACAGAGTAACGAGTCTCGGGTCCGGCAGGGATTGTAGGTGGGGGGAGTGAATGACCAGTGCTCTCTGCCACCCTCAATACCACAACTGAGGTGAGACCCTTGAGCAAGGCACCGATCCCCCAACTGCTCCCCGGGCGCCGCAGCTAAAATGGCTGCCCACTGCTCCGGGTGTGTGTTCACGGTGTGTGTGTGTTCACTACTGTGTGTGCGCGCACTTGGATGGGTTAAATGCAGAGCACAAATTCCGAGTATGGGTCACCATACTTGGCCACAAGTCACTTCACTTCTTCTTTCTTCACTTCTTTAACCTCGGAAGACCGTAAGCCAATTCAAAGACAGTATGTGCAAATTTGAAATAATTCCACGTCCAGACCCAATCAAAAGCAATTTTCTGCCCTAAATCAGAAACAGCAGTGTCTGAGACAGCGGAGACAGATGAGTGTCCCTGGCCCAACTGATCAGGTATCTTTAGTTTTAAAATGCTTTAAAGGAAATGGCGTGATAATCTGCAACTCAAACCCCAATATCCTAAACCTGTGGACATCACAGCTCAACAGGCAACCTATGGAAACATCTACATGTTCATCAACATCTCCATTAGCTAGCTAAGTGAACTAGAGGTGCTAGCCAGATTTTTTTTTTTGATGTTTTACAGTATGAAAGCTCTGTGTTAGACTGAAGATGTCACTTCGATGTTCGATATTGAACGATTGCCTGTTGGATAATGTGCAAAGGGCATCTTTGCTAGATAGCTGTGTGCTAGAAACAAGTATGAATTAGCTATCTAATGAACCTAGCACAGCTAGCTAATAATCCTAGCAAGCTACTGAAACCCCAACGGCTAGCAACATAGCAACATTTTCAGAGTCGTGTCAAACATAGATGTAATGTAATTTGTAAAGTAATTATTCAAATACTCAAGAGCCAGATGACTTATTTCCTCTTCTTTGAGTAATTTTCAAGATCACTACTTTTACTTAAGTGAATTATTACTATAGTAGCAGTAGTCTTTTTCAGATCAGTGCCGTTCGTACTTCACTGATGGAAAGTCATACATACCTTTTTTTTAATGATTTCATTTGTATGAAATCGAATAAAGTCCAACCATATTACCCTAGTTTGTTCGAGTTTGTATACATTTCTCATGATTAAATATCTCATCATTAAATATATATATATGTGCACTTGCCTATAGCTAATTATTACGCATTATAAATAATAAGTCAAAATAAGCAAACATATCCCATGTTGCTCCATTTGGCTGTAAATGTTAATGTTAATACAAATGATTTTCTCATTATAATCAGTCAGTTTGTTCGATTTATGATGCCAGAAGGCGAGGAAGAAGTGCATGTGCTGTACTTGTTGAAAAAGACAGGAACGTTGCATCGTCACCCTCATGATGGAGAAACAAAGGCCATCTGCCCCCACAATCACGATCATCCAGATGAATAATGGTCGCCTTCCGTCACGAAGAGCCCAAATCCACATTCATAATCATGATAATGGACCTAATTATACATCAGCAACCTTGCCTGACCCCTCAGACCTTAACAGATTGCACTGTTATTGTACAGCTGCCATTGACTTTGTCTTGCTGACAGACACTGGCGTGAGATAGATGACACAAACGCTGCTCTTCCGTGCTGTCAAAGTGCTTGTCATTCTCAGTACGTGTTAGCGCTGCATTTGTTCATTAGCTCTCTTCAACACCGAGCTAATTGTCCCTGCCACTCCAGCAGACGAGGGCAAACTTTGCCTGTCTGATAAAGCACTTAGCTAAAATGCTTTTGTGGCTCTCGTCTAAAAGTGATTGACCTTATGGTTATGCTTTTATGAATCCTCTCATGGTACGTATGAAAGTTTTATCAGTGCTGTATTAGATGCTAATTGAAGCTTATATAGCTGCAAAACTTAGCTTTAAGCTTCTTTTTCTTGATTTTGGTTTGGGCCTTTCACATAATTATAAGAGTTATGCAAAGATTTTCTTTTTCTTGTTTTGTTTCATTTTGTTTTTGTCGGTTTTGCATTTTTGCATTTCTTTCTTTCTGCATGTATGCACTTCTCTCTCTCTCTCTCTCTCTCTCTCTCTCTCTCTCTCTCTCTTTAGTCTGCCACAGACTAAAGCCTAAATTCTGAAGATAAACACCTCCTCCATCTGACCAGCCAGATGTACTGCAATTCAGTAACCACTCTCATGAAACAGTTCCTCAGGAGCAAAGATCGCACCTGCAAAAACAGTTTGATGGGACAGTTATGGAAGTTCTTGGAAAGCTTTGGAAAACTGAAGGAAAATGAAGAATATGATGAGTATAGCAAACAATAAAAACAACTGAATAAGGCTTTGAAGACTAAACAAACGATTACCATCATCGTTTTATTATCATGCTTTTTGGAAGCTAAACAATTAAAGCCAGTTTTAGACTGCGATTTCAGCGGCCTTTTAAGATTATTACTTGTCACATTGTACAAGATCCCTGATAACATCATAGTTGAATTCTATAACAGAATGTATGATAAATGTATTCTTCATGTCAGATTATACCATGATGATCCTGTAAAGACTACGATTATAGAAAATTGTTATGTATTGCTTAAATCATCAATCAGTGCGATCCGGGCTCGTGTGAGCTTGAGGTAATAAGGAATTGAGTATCACACTCTGAGATTTTAACAAAACATTTCTTACACTCACAAACCTTTGTCTTTGGCTGTCTTTGGCTGTAATGGCACTAAATTGGTTACTGGTGACATATCGTGCAAAATCAGACTGAAAATCGTACAGCCTGTTTAAGAATGAAATAATAACCATATCATATACTCATATGAAGATGCTCTCTGTTTGTTGCTGCATATTTAATAACATAGGAGGTCATCCAATCCATCCAACATGCAACCTTGTATACTCTTGACTGTACATGTTTCCAGGGGAAGGATAGAAGGTTTTTTAAAAAACATTTTTTTCAGAGATCCAAGTTAACTCCTCCTCTTCTTGGCATTCCTGTTTAGAGGAAGAAAGCAGCTGAACTTCTGCATTCAGCTAGTCCAGCCTACACTTTATTCCTTATTGGAGTCCGTATTGGGTTTTAAGCCTAGAGACATGACCTCCTACCACCAGTGAACCACAAGATTTTACAGTACATTGCTCTCTTCTGGATTTTTGACCTTTTTGAACAAAGAAAATCAACGGCCCAGGTCGTAGCACCACGGCTCACAAACCACCATGCTACTAGCTACTAGTGTTTGCAAGTCCCTTTTCGGAGGGGAGAAAGAAAAACTTGACATGCATTTGCAGACTACAAGACCAACATTTGAAGTTTATCTCACATTAACATGAACGGATTACATCCCATAACATAGCAGTAAATGTATATCACCAAGAAAAAGAATAGCACTGGAGAAAACTGTCATTTATTGCTGAAATATAAGAGTTTTGTGATTGCTGCTAGCTATTTACGTTGCTGTCATTAAAACTGTCCCACCACATTGTGAGGTCTCTTGAAACCTCATGCACATGTCTGATAGTTAGTCAAACGTTCAGAGGCAATGAAGACAACATTTTCTCCATTGGAATTCACGGCTTTGGAGTGCAGTTGACATTAGCACATGAATGCGAAGTGAGTAAACACACTCGATTAATTCCCAGTTTTACACTGATAAGGACTGGCAGCCAAGCGCTGATAAAACATCTCATTAGTAGCGTGATGATGTCAATCATAGTCTTTCTTGTCTACGAATAGCACGCTGTGTATATTTAAACAGTAAATGAGGTCGGTGTAAAAAAGTGCTGCCTGGCAGACGTTGATAAGGGGGAATCCCTCAGAATGAAGTCCCGCTGGACTCCTAAACCCACTGTGCTATAAATTCATGGGGGGTGGATTGAAATGCAGATGAAGATCACTTTGGACAATGAGGTGGAGTTCATAATGGGTTTATATTCTAATCCCCAGTGATGCCAGATCTCTGCAAAATTTCCAGCCCAACTACATCTAAAAACAAAACAAAACTGAAACTAGCCTGAAAAGTTCAGGCACTGTAAAAAGGAGACATTTTTCTCGTGCTTCTCAGTCTTTGTGTCTGAAACCAGGTCACCGTGGTGCGCACGCATTTCTGATTAGTATATTCTTCCATATTTAAACCTTTCCTTGCCATTTCCTTGTATATCATAAGAGGTGCATAAAATGAACAATCTCTATCCTTTCAAATTCATTCAAACACAGTCTCACAGCGTGATGACGTAGCTAGCCTGCCTATGCAGAAAGGTGCTTTTATATCTGTATCGTTACAGAAGTGGTTCTGTACATCACAGATACAGAATTTGGACTTATCCACAAATACAGATATGGACTTACATTTTTCCTTTATATGCCCATGTTTGTGGAAATTGATTAGATTAAATTTTGATATTGGTGGTCACAGACTATTTTTAATCTCTTCAGACAGTTACTACAAACAATAATTAAAATGTTTTCCCCAATACTCAAACCTTTGATAAATAAGACACATGAGAAGAAGAAACATGTATATATTTTTTTCATATCCATTACAGTGGACTTTGGTTTTTCAATACATGGCTAGAACTCTTCTATTTGTATTTGTATTCTTTTGTATTAGGTTATGTAGAAATCTCTCCAAAATTAAGAGCCGATTAATTAACCAGCTGTTTTTATCTTAATTTATGCATTTTGATGAAGAAAAATCTGTGAATCGATCGTGTGACATGTTACAATGGACAGGGTCTGAAAGGGTTAAACTAGCCCACCTTCCACGGACTTGAATTTTCCACCTGCAATCTTTCTGCAATCTAGTTCCAAAGCTAGCGTAGATTTTTTACCCTGCCAACCATGATTATGGCCAGGTATAAAGTTGAGAAACAAATAAAATACCAAATAATCCATCATGACTTCAATACGGCTACTTGATGTTATTTTTGTTGCCATTTCCTAACAGTAACCTAGCACTTAGCAGCATTAGCTCAGTCACAATACATCCAACAAAGAATTTATATAACTGTACACAATTAATGAGAATGAACAGACCATTTGTGTTTTGTACTTATTTTGAGTTTAAAAAAAACATTCATTTAAGCTACGAAAACTACAGACTCAACAGCTACTAGCTAGCCAGATAACATTAGCTAGAAGGAAGCATAACTAGATAACATATTCGTATGTGCTTGAAGAGTATATGTTTATTTCAAAATGTTTTACAAGAGTGCATGACAAATTGCTAACATTATATAAAATCCTAATAAATATGCTGTGTTATGTTTTCTTTGATAGTTTCAAGCTACCTGTTCATCATTTATAAATGATAGTGTTTGCAAGTCTGTTTATTGAGGAAGAAATTATATTTTAACAGAATGAATGGACTTTTAAACTTTAAATGAGTGGATTATTAGTGTTCCTTTTAGTAAATTCAGGTTTAATGTCATTTTTGCAGCTGTAGCACTGTAGCAAAAGTCACAATCTCTCCGCACAGGCAATTTAACTGATGAAGAGTGTGATGAAGGGTTTGATTGTAAAACAGGTTAATCTTAAACTCTTCCTATAAAAGAGTAAAATGTCATATAGAAAGATGGAAATTACAAAACGGCTACAGAGCTGCCTCAGTACTGCATGGTTTTACGATACTGAGATCACTTTAGTATTAATATTCGAACAAATAAAATAAATTATAAACATACAATTAAAAAAATTCTTACAGTTACACACACACAAAAAAAAATATTGCAGAGCATGGAATTAATAAACCATTTCACATCTGTCCTTCTTTTTTTTTTTTTTTTTTAAATTGTTTGCTTTCACAACTTTGTC
>CM040994.1:3518477-3627795 GCA_022985145.1 Pangasius djambal
GATGCAGCCAGACAAACACACGAAAAGATCAAAAAGCTGAAGGACTTCATAGCACTCTGAGGAAGGTAAGAGAGTTTCATGAGCTTTTGTTCAGGTTTTGTACGGCTGAACAGTTGGAACAGAAATACTATTCACAATTATTCTCTTTCTTCCTGACTGCTTTTCATACGTATAACTGCAGAGTGCAGCTGTGGACATTTTAAATAGCTATAATTATGCACTTTAAATTTGAGTATAATAGTGCATAGCACAATTGAACTTGCATTGCATTGTACTGTATTGTTTATATTCTTTTTACACCACAGCACTACAGAATCAGAAGGTATTGATTAATTTTCTGCATCAGCATCTCTGACAGTAATTCCAGCTGCAAGGTTTACATTAATGTGCTGCTTGTAATATGTTATCATCGTTTCTATAGTAACAACTTACACAGGGACTTGCACGGAGGACACTGCACGTAAGCAGATTTAAAAATATATCGAACTGTTGATGTGGTGAACTCTTCTGTGAGGAGATGTTTATTTATAGATTTATATACTGTCTGGAGATAGACACTATCTCCAGCTCCAGGAGTCTCCAGGAGGTTCAGCGCTTTGTAACAGAGCTATAACTTTAGGGAAAGGCTTCAGGACAGAGCGCTTTTCTCTTTGTGGTTTCTCGAGAACATGACAAGCTGCATTTCTTTGTCTTATTCACTTCAAGACAGAGGCTGTTGAGGGAACGGCTGTTTAGAGCTGCTGTAACGGAAGTGATAACAGGAACTAACTTGTTTTGTGGACGTTCCAGGACATTAAATGTAACTACGAATGGATTAAAAGTATGTGTTGTTCTTTAAAAAATAAAAAAAATTGTTAGCGTTGACATATTGCTGTGGTATAAGAAGAATAAAACACTTCAGGATGTGCTGTTATGGGGATATACGTTAACAGTAACGCCACTTCACCACACTAACCTGTTGTTGATTATTTTCCTGTAACAGCACACAAATTCGGGGTGAAAAGGTTAAAATAATCAATGCTGCATGAACTCTTACAGGGTTCCTCCAGTCTATTTTAATGTGCTCGTGTAAGAGTTAATACTACGCATCATTAAATAGTGGTGTCTGCTTGGCAGTTTATATATTTATAAGACTTTCCACATGCACAGTATTCAGAAGTTACATCATGTTAAGCTGTGAATGCCCTACCATTACAGTGGCATAAGAAACTTACAAGAAAAAATGGAAAAATGAAGCCAAATACAGAGAAGCTTCCCCATACTATAACTCCAATTAACACGAACGCAGCAGAGCGATACGACTGGACAAACATCTCGTGACTGAGCGGCATGCTGACCCCAGCTGTCAATCAAGGACAAATCAATTAATCATACATTCAAAGAGGTTAATTCTCAGCTTTTTATACACTGTATTCAAGTTTTAAGGTTTACCTGGTCCTCCTCCGTGAGTGACGACAAACAGAAATACGAGGCCGACTGTGCAGTACGGAACCCAAAAATCATAATCCTAGTAGCAGGAGAGAGTGTAATAAAAATGACCAAAATTAACGTTATTATTAACGTTAATGATTTCATCAAAACAGATTTACGTACACTTGAGGACAGCTTTCCGGACACAAATTAAGGACTTTGTTCAACCCATTTTCCATAATTTAGCAAAAGTATTTTAAGTCACATATTCAAAGTGAAACTCAGGAAACATATCGCCAGAAATATAGGTACATATTACATATAAACCTTTATACATACTTCATACAGTAAAAACAGTTAAGTGTCATTAATGATAGTAATGAAAAAATAATAACATATTAGTTTAAATATCGGTAAACAGTTTTTAGGTATTCATTCGCATGACTTAGCAACTGGACTAATATAAACTGCTTAACGTGTTTAAAAATTGTAAATACTTAAATACTTAAGAATTAAGTTACTTAAAAATAAAACAAGACAAATTAGCATCCAAACATTTAATTCTCTTTAAATTACTGTTGAACCTTTCCTGTAATTGTTGTCTTGGGCTATATTTCTATATCAGTTTTCAGGATAAGGTTACTCCCTGTTTGGAAAAGTGACCCACATCTACTGAACATCTGAAAAACTAATCAGCGACAGGACAGTTCATCTAAAACCCACACTATATAGGACGTACAGATGTGGCTGGTGTGAAATAAAAGAGAGTCACCTTTAGATGAAGTGTGATGGTGAGCAATACCATAATGACCCCCATGATCCCAAAACCTGCCCAAACCAACACTCGTCTTCCAACACGGTCAATCACCAGGCTCTGTGAGAAAGAACATTAACACGTCATATAGCTGCAACATCATATGTGCAGGGAGTTAACGTTATGTTTCCTTTAATTGATGATGCAACGCCAATGATATTTTAATGATGTTTCTAAGTTCATGTCAGTTGAAATGCATCATATTTTTTTAAACACACCCTAAACTTTATAAAATGTGCTTTAATGATTATGTGGAAATGTTTAAAATGCTGACTACATTAGAAAATATGAGTTACAGGCAAATGTTATTGCATCATAAAATGTAAGAGCCAATCGTGTTCTAATATGCAAATATGTTGTAGTAGTACACCCATAGGATTTGGTCCTAATTTGCATGTTCATAGAGCTTGTTTTTTTTCAGGAATGGTAAAAGTGTCGGTGCTTTTGTTCTGTTTTCTGTTGTCTGATGACATTTTTTATGCGGTAATATAGAATAAGCTGAAAAACAAGGTTTGAGGTGAAGTACTTTTTAAAAACATACCATGCAACATATAAAGAAGCAACATACAAAAAATTGTTTTGATAACTAGTGAAGAGTTTGAGAGTGGCCCGTGATGTAAGGTTGTATGGATATCCAGGCTCGAAAATGTTGTATGAGTCCTTACTGATGACCACAGGAAATGTAAAGTTCCTCTGATGTAATCTACGACTTACACACATGATGCTGGTGAGGATTTCTGAGACCCCAATGCCCAGTGTGATGTACCGGATCTTATCCACAGGAATACCAGCTTCCTGGAAGATGCTGTAAGCAAAAACGCTGATCTGTGGAAACAGAGTAGGAGTGCAATATGAGTGCATAAATATATGTTATGGTAACAGACAAACAAACAGCCATGCTATGATCGTAATGACTCATAAACATCTCTTAGAAAGATTTACTACTTTTTTCTAACATTTTACACAATATCAAGAATCGTAAACTTTTCGTTTTTAGAAATTAATATTGGAAATCTTTCAGAAATTCCTTCTGTCTGAGCTGTCTATACACATTACTATCTACTTGCTAAGCTAGTAAAATGTATAAATGAATGAACACAGGGCTTTTGTTCAGCATATTTATCACCAACAGCAGCCCTGACATTTGGTAACCAGTCACTCAAGTGGAAAAAAAAACCCAAACAAGCTGAGATTTGAACCAAGAACCTCAAGAATAGAAGGCAAAAGTTGTACCACAAAGCTAGAAATGAAACGTAATGCTTTGGTAAAGTTTATCCTGAGTATTGTAACCTGGTTTCATACAAGCTTTGTTCTGTATTTGAGCTCAGTGCAGTTCAGGGCAGCTCAGGGCAGCTCAGGGCAGCTGTCCTACAGTGGTGTAGTGGGCAGGTAAGCAGTTTAAGTGCATGTGTCATAGTGTGACATCGTGTGTATCTTTATAAACACACAGCTTTGTGTATAGGCGTTGTCAAGTAAAAGATAACCCCCCCAAAAAATCAGCCTTGGTTATCTCTAGGTACTCTTGGCACTGTGGGTAGGAGAATAGGCAAGTGTATATCAGGCTGTTATGGTTCAAGGCTTGGGTCAGGTGGTATGTTTTCTTTATATGCACCTGTTCTTGTGTATACGTGCTGTTAGGTAAAAGATAAATCTCTAAAAAAAGAGCTGGGTTCTCAGAAGGCACTGGTGGCTCAGTGGGCTGGGGGTGAGGTCTGGGCTGTCCCTGCAAGCACACAGGATTGAGACTGCCTCTGGTGAGCTGAAGGTGCCGGAACCTGGTGGGGCACTAAATCTGGCAAAGTGAGAGAAAGAGAGTGAAAGCCAGTATGTCCCACCTGGGGCTCCTGGAGAGGTGGAAGGAGGGGTTATGCTGCTCTAGACTATATATGTATATCTATTTACTATTACTTTTTTTTTCTTTAATATATTGTATACATTACTTTCATATATATATTTTTTAACTATCATCTTGCTAGGCAATATCAACCACATTACTCTACTACTATACTGTTTTTGGTGCACTTAACTTATGTTACTTATTACCAAGTTATTTTACTTACTTAAAAGTTACTTTAAATAAGAAAAGTTACTTTAAAAAAATAAAAGTCACTTTTGCTACATATTGGCATGTTCTCTGTTTTTCTTCACACAGGCTTAAGGTGTTGCTTTATCAGACCCACTAAGACTCAAACCCTGAAACCCAACATCATGCTCACACCCTCACTAACCTGCTGAGCCACTAGTGAACCAATAGGGTGTTTTTTTTGCACATTTATCATTCGAAAGCAACCATGATTATTTTATTTTAGTAAAATTATCAACATGAGCGTTGAACCAAGCCCCACAGCATTAAGAAACAAGTGCTTCCCCTCAGAGCCAGAGGCTGCTCACTACGTGTTTTTTTTCCCCCTGAATTCATCCCTTCACCCGTTAACCACCTTTATCCGGGTGTCGTTTAAGATTTGACTTGAGATGTATGTTATAGAAAAGCCAGCTAGCATGCTGTGGTGGCTCAGTGGGTAGGTGAGTGTTTGTAATCAGTACGACAGTCACGGTTCAAAGCTCTGGTCAGGTGGATTTTAAACAACTCAAAGTCAAGCTAGTTTCTTCATAAGCATGTGTGTAGGTGATGTGAGGACAAACACCTCTAAGTAATCATCTTTTCCTGGAGGTACTGGTGGCTCAGAGACCTGGAGGTGGGTGTGGCCTGTCCTGGCACTATGAAACACACAGACTTGTGGCTACCTGCTTGCGTCAACTTTCCACTAATCCAGCCACCTCTAGAGGTCAGACGCCACCATTTTATATTCTGATTCTTACATTAAACCTTAATCTTTGGACAGAAAATGTTCATCTTAAAAGTTTCATGAAACTCTCAATCTCCGTTTATCTTGACAGAACACGAGGGCGCCACTTCAGTTTATCTTTCACGATCGAGCAGAGACGAGAGCACCGGCCCAAAGATTAGTAATAAGGGATCGTTCAAAAGACTGATGATTGACTCATAGGTTGATTTGCTCATCTGCTATTTTTATAGTGGGTAAGAAAGAAGACTGCTCTGTTAGTGTGGTAATGAGTGATAACCCTCGTCCCAGCGTACAATGATGTGAAAATGCAAAGCTCCTAGCTTACTGTGCTCATGTTCACAGATCAGCGGATCAGTGGCTTGAGGCAGATATTTCCCCAAATAAATAAATAAATAAATTTAAAAAAGGATGAGATACAAACAATGGACACAATGCAATCATTTGGTTGTGGAAAAGTGTAAACTGTCCACTTTGACTTATTAGTATTGTCCTGAATAGCTAGCATGCCTCAAAAGAATAAAGAATACCAGGTTTCTGATGTTCTGCAGTGGATATATAATCAAGCATCATAAATGATAAGTTATCTTTAAGGATATTTACTCCTCTGATACCGCAGAACTGGATGGATTCGTAGAGGATGACCAGAGAGAGACACTGCCAGCGGACATGCGAGGCTCTCAGCAGGTCGAGCAGACTCTTACTGCTTTGTCCTTTCAGAGTGGTCTGCTCCACCTGCATCTCCTCAATCTCCAGTTTATATTCACCCGGACCCCACAGGCACTGCAGCGCTGCAACAACACAGGCATCTGTCTCAACATTAAATGTAACTATGAATGGATAAAAAGCAAGCATTGGCAAATTCCTGTGGAATAAGATTCCTTACTTAACATCTTCTTCATTTTATTAAAGCTACCAAACACAGCTCAATAGTGTTCATGATGTCTATTCATACATTTTTGCTTTAATCACAGATTGTAGAGAGATTAATAATATTAAACAGGATGGATTAAACTAAATTCTCACCTTTTTTACATTCCTCAAGCTTCCCTTTCTCTATGAGTAAATATCTTGGCGCTTCAGGAAAGAAGGGCAGCGTTACCATCTGAATGAAAGAGAAAAACGCCGGAACACAGAACAGGATGGTCCACGACTCCTCTTGACCCAGGATCTCACTGTCACAACAGACAGAGTGTTAATTAGCATGTATGAAGGCTGTTAAATTGAGAACAGCGCTAACTGGAGTGAGAGAATTATATACAGCCAGCCAACATAGGCAGCTACGTAGCATAAGCTAACCTGACAGGATTTCTGAAAGGACTAAATGTGCACAGTTTTTACTGCTAAAACAAGCACATATTTTTCAGAGGAGATTAAGTCATATTCAAACACTTTTATATTATTCATTGGTAATGTATTGGTAATCGCTTTGATTATAAAATACTACTAATGACCTATAAAGCACTGAATAGTCTCACATCACAGTACCGGAGTGAAATTTTGGTCTTTTATGATCTGCTTCAATCAAAAGGTGCAGGCTCTTTGTTGGTACCTAGAACACTGAAGGCTACAGCAGGGGTTAGATCCTTTTCTTACAAAGCCCCAGAGTAATGGAGCAACCTTCCAATTAGTGTTCAGGACTCAGACACGGTCTCAGTCTTTATTTTCCGTCTAATATTTGTTTAGCCTTTTGTTAATAGCTTTTCTCTTAGGTAAGGGCGAAGGAGGGTTTATGGGCATAGAGGGTTCTGTTCTAATCCTAGCTGGTGAGCTAACAGAAGCTAATCTGGCAGGATTTCTAAAATTTTAAGCGATATTCAATTTTTTTTCAAAATTGTATTTGTGTTAACCTAACGTTAACAGGATTTCTGACAAGATTTTAAGCCATTTTCAAAACTGTTTACAATCGTCTTTGCTAATGCTAACCGGATAGCTAACGTAAAGCCGATAAGACTTCTGAACATTTTAAGCCATATTCAAAAAGTTCATAGTCTTCACTGCTAATGCTAGCTAATATAAGCTAATAAGCTAATATAAGACAGGGTGTCTGATTTTTAATTAATATAAAAATATGTTTATAATCTTCGATGCTAATGCTAGCCAGTTAGCTAACATAAGCTACTTTGACCAGATTTTAGAGGATGTTTTACCTGATACACAAATTTTTTTATAATGTTTAATGTGAATACTAACCATATAGCTAAGAGGCTAACTTGGCCATATTTCTGAGAGGATTTTAAGTTATGTTCAATTGTTTTTAAATAATCTTCACTGATAATGCTATCCAGATAGATAACATAGGCCAACCTGACAGGATTTCTGTTTTTTAATTCAGAATCAAAAATGTTTTCAATTTTCAATGCTAATGCTACACAGATAGCTAACATGACAGGATGTTGACAGGATATTTCATAAAACATTTTTGAGTGGAATCATAAAGGAAGGTCTACTCATAAAATCTTTTATAGAACTTCACAGCATTAAATCCAAGAGCTCCAGACATGTTCTTCTACATAGCTTTAACATTTGGGTTTATCTGAAAACTTTAATTAACTTCATGCCACGTTTAATAGATTAAATCCATCGTATGCTTCAGCAAGCTCTCATTTTCCAACATCAGTTAAACCCCCAGAGACCTGCGATCTGCCCCACTGATTTTCTGATGGATAGAAAAGTAGCCATTAATATCTGGGGTTAAATGTTCTGTTCAATTAATTGGTTATTATGCAGAGGTCTCAGCACTGATATCATGGAAATGTGATTACAGGAAGTTCTAGACAAATCTAGTTCCATCCTAATGGGTCGAGAGTTGGGAGCTCATTTTCTCCTGCCATTCAATTAAACTGAAGGTGCAGCAGATCATCTCCCTTGAGCTCCCCTATAATTTAAACCCTAATTATAAATATTACCATGTCTTAATTTCTCTTTCATATACATCAATAGACCAGGCTGAGACAAGGATTAGGCGAAAGCCGTTTATTAACTGCGTCGACTCGGTTCTATTCGATTTGTAATTAAGCTCTGCAGGATTAGAGCTGCACACTTCAGCAGGTTCTCATTTCCTCACCTCAGACCTACGATCTGCCCCGTCAGCTTTCCGATGCCAGTGAAAATAGCCAATGTTACTGACACTGTCCCTCTTATTTTCTTGGGTGCGCTCTCTCCGAGGTAGATGGAATGGATGGTCACAGCTAATCCTTTAAAAAAAAAATGTAGAACAGGAGAATAAGTTCAGCGTTCAGGAGATTTAAATAAAAATCAACACAGGAATGGTTTAAAGAAACACATTTATTAATGACCATTTCAGGCTCTGAATTTGAAATCCTACTGAAAGAAACGAATAAATAGGATAAATAAATAGCATAAAAATAAGCATAAAGAGGCAAAATGGAGTGATGCTGTGATTCTCTCCATGGGTAGGACTCTCGAAATATTAATTGTTTAACAGTGAATAAGAGAAAAAAAGCACTATACACAAAAAAGATTGAACAAAACGATACAATACCTCTGCGTGTTTGAGCTCAAAATATCACTTACTGAATGTGTTATTCTTTTAATACATCTTTTTTTACAATTTTGCCATTAATTCTGGACTGTACATAGTACACATGACTGCATAAGTGTATGTTGTATTTGCAACTGAATAAAAGAGAGTGAGAGAGAGAAAGAGAAAGTGAGAGAGAGAGAGAGAGAGAGGTTACCTGAGGTTACACCGAACAGGAAGCGAGACAGCATGATCATCTCAAATGAATTTGCAACTTTGCTTGTCATCATGATGGCTAAAGAGACGATGTTGAGTGCATTGTTCCAGATCATTGCTTTATTTCTGTGAGAAGGATTCATAATCCAGAGTGAGCAGAAGGTAAACGTCTTCTTTAGAAATAAAGAAAAGGACATTAGGCAATAATCTAACCACGACTCAGTCTGCGAACTCTCTGCTGGTCAGTACACTGAGCTCAGGTTAGATTATTGCCTAATGTCCTGATTGGTCAGATTATTTCCTAATGACTGACATTCTGTGATATATTAAGTCTTGATTAGTAAACAGGAAACAATAACTAAATAAATCACATAAAAAAAACACACCTTCCCAGACGATTGATGACACACCGGACACTCATGGCGCCGAAGAGGCCTCCGATAGAGTAAAAGGCCACGACTGCGGCCCAGATTAGTGTGAGCGTGCCTTCTCCTGGAGCTTCGCCGTACCTCAGAGTCCAGCTACTGTTTATAAAGCGCTTAATGAACTGTGGACGGAGACGGCATGATGAAAAGAGCTCACTACAATCCTAACTTTTAAAAATACTGCTCGAGATGTTCGAATGATATATTTTTAGACCTTGAGCCAAGACTTGACCTGGAAGGTCATGTAAGGAAGAAAGGAGTTGGGAGCGTGCTTCTGTAGGAAAATAATCAGTGATGATTTCATTTCACTGCACCTCGTACTGTGTAGGGTTGTGTGTGACCAATAAAATATGAAATCTGATGCGTCAATTTCCAACGATTACAACTTTTAATTGAGTAATCCTTTTATAGTTACATTTAATGTTGTGGAACTTCTCTTTTTTTCCTTTTGAAATTAATAAGACAAAAAAAAAAAAACAGTTTGTCATGTTACAGAGAAACCGTCAAGTGCAAACTCTCCCATGCGGAAAAGCTCTGACACTGGAGACTCCTTCCAGAGAGAGAGAGAGAGAGAGGTCTGTTACTGTAGAAATGATAATGAGCACATTAATATAAACCTGTCATTTGAAATAGAGACAGAACTATTGTCAGAGCTGCTGTTATAGGAAAATAATCATCACCTTTTGACCAATCAGAACGGAGAATACAGCAGCGCCGTGGTAAAATCTTATCATTCCCAACTCTTATTGTGCAGAAACTCGGGTGATAAGGCATCTCAACGGATTAGAAAAAGACTTAAAATACTAATTTACAAGCATTTAAATAAGTACAATGGAGTGCAAAAGTTTGTACACCCTTATATCACAGTGTAGAAAACAAAATGATGTATTTTATACCAAAAAGACATCTAGTCGGGTTTCAGGGATGTTCCTTCATTATTACTAACGACAAAAATGGTCAAATAGTAAAACAGTACCATAAAATGTTATGTACCGTAAAATATTCAGACAAGTCCATAACCTTGTAACATAAATATTCTACGGTCATTTCTATGACCATTGTTTGCCTTCTTTGACTCCAACCTTCTTTGTGTCCTTTCAGTGTAGATATTTTTATTTCAGTTTAACCTAGAGATGCATTTTCCTTTTTTCCCACTGAATAACTATGGGGAGGGGGGGTGAAAACTTTTGCACTCAACTGCATATTCGACAAAACAGTTGATTATTATTAGAATAATGCTGTTCGTATTATCATGTGTTAGACGAATAGGCACATGACTAAGTATATTAAACACAAGGAGCTGATTAGATGATTATTGTTACAATATTATATTATAACGTGTTATGTGTTCGAGTATGTGTCTCAAACTCTTATACATAACTCAGATTATCTAAAAAAAAAAGTGCTATTAGTTAATCGTTATTTAACTTTAACCCATTTATACATCTTCATCTTTCATTTACATGTTTCCTGCTTGGCCCAAGAAGCATGTTACTTTTCCTAAAAGAGTTTGCTGGAGACTGAAAGCCTCCATGAATGACACAGAGGATGAACACAACTCACGGGAGAAGGAGAGCTGATCAGTGTGATGTGGCATCCCATCTGAAACGATCCTCCCAAACCAAGAACGATGATGAAGAGCAAAGCCTTGCCCTGGACCTGAAACGATTCAAACATTTCCAGGTCCAGTTAAAAAAAAAAAAAAAAAAAAAAAAATTTTTCCAAATCCAATCTTTTTCAGTGTGTGACAGGATCGGATAGAATTCTCTCTCTGATGTCCAGTGTTTTTTTTTTTTCTCAATAACGATCCTAGGTATGGGATCCGTGGCATCTCTAGTAATCATGTGAAGTAATTAAGAGTTTATATTTAAACTAAGGTTGCAACATTAAAGAAGTCTCAGTGTCATCTTGTTAAAGGAAAAGTTTATCAGAAGTTTTCCTCTTGATTTGGATTTCGGTTTTCCAGCGCTAAACTGCACAATGCTAAAGTGGAGGCTATAAATGTTCCCTAGCTACATTTGCCTCGTACCTCACAAAAGATGGATGGATGGATGGGTGGACGAGGTGTGTGATTTATTTATTTATTTTATTTTATTTTTGGCCAAACTGTTCCTCTAACACTATGCTTTAAAGCTCTGGATGTGCACACTGTCTGAAATATGCTGCTCTGTAATGCGTTAATCGTCCCGAAAAATCAATAAATAAATACATACAATAATAAATTATAAATCTTTCCTAGAATTTGCTAGATTTAAGACTTCACTACTACTACATTGGCATATGCCATATGTGAAGTTGTACTTAAACAGTCATATTGGGCTGTACCATTATTACTGGACCACAATTTCTTTTAACAACTGTACATCTAAATTCAACAATATTTGAGGTAACTAATAATCCAGTTATTAACTCGATTTTCTCGGTTCCTGTCACAAATATATTTATGTATGTGAATCCCTGATTAAATTACAGCACACTGTTTTAATTAAAAATAAAACATTAAGTCAGAATCAGATGACTGATTTTAAAAACAGAATGCTTACCAGTTGCTTCAAGAAGCTCTCCATGTCTGTCCACACTCACTGTAACACTCAGTGTAACACTGCTGACTCACTTTGACCAAACTCATCTTACGCTCAGTTACACATTTCAGGTAATAAGTTTAATTTTTTACAGCGGATTGCATCCTACTAATGCAATAAGCCTGAGAGAGTAGACGTTCGTGTGTGCTAAATATTCAGTTATATAATATAAGCTTGACATCTGGGAGGGGGTTTTGATTTTGACTGAAGCGTAATCTCTACTAGCCTGAATAAACTTAAACACTACAAAATCAAAATTATATGCAGAAAATGATTCCAGCAAAAACATGGACGGTGAAAAGAATATACGTACCAATGCGGTGCTTTATAAACAATCCTTTTTTTTAAACTTAATTTCTATAATTACTATCAAATCCAAAGTATAACAAAAAGTTTGCTTAATGAGGCACTTAAAGGTGCGGTCTGTGTTTTTAAAATAGTGTACAAAGACTTGTAACAATCACGTAATTTCAAAGATATCTTATCAAAACTCTAATCTGAAATATCACCCTGTAATGGATCTCACCAATCTTTTTTTTTTTTCATTTCAGCCTTCTATTTGTATTTTTATAGCCCAGAAATAAGCTCCGCCCCCAAACCGAAACCAAACTGCTTGTGTTTTTATTCCAAAAAGGAACTCACAGAGTTTCAACAGACCGGTTACAGGAAGGTCACGTCTTGTCTGTTTTCAGTGCATGTGTACTTCACTTCGCAGCCAGGAGAGGGCGTTAGGAAATGGTAAACTGCTTCTTTAAAGCACATTACATCCTGCTTCCCGGACACACGTGTGATGTTTTCATGGTGCATATTTCAATCTTTCACTTGTAGCTCAAAGTTTTCTTCAATCAGAAATAAAAAATATGCAGCAGCAGATGCTTCTGCTGCACAGTTTTCACAGACTGCAGTGATTTTTAATTTTAAAAATAGCATTACAGTGATGTTTTTCTAGAAAGACGTCAGAGCAGCCTGAACGCGGCTTCACACGAACATCACGTGAGCTCTCTTTAATCCCTCAGGCTCGTCACAGCTGTATAATAAATGCGGTGATGTTCAGAAGCTCCTGAATGAACAGTCTAATGGAGACGAGAGCGTAACTTTACTACAGCCATGATTACAGAGCTCACAGTCACGAGTCTCCACACGCTCGCTGATTTAAACCCGGTGTTTAATCCCCTGCTCTGCTTTATCGTCTTCACTACTGACTTTCTTGAGCTCTATGAAAGACTTTAATGAAGAGATGCTCTGTCAAAAATCCTCTCAAACCTACAACTATAATAACAGGCAAAGCCCTGGACCTGAGATGTTATTAATAATAATTACTTATAAATAATAATGATACACTGCAACATGAAAATATCTACACATTTTAGCATATATTACATATATTTCTGATGATAAGAGTCCTTAAAAGTCCATAGATAATTTAATTAATAAATTAATAATAACAACTTAATAAAAAATAATTGTATATACCTGTCCAGTGGCGTAGAATACTGTTACACATCCAGTGTATAATATAAAAGCTTCATTATTATTATTATTATTATTATTATTATTATTATTATTAGTAGTAGTAGTAGTAGTAGCAGTAGTATAGCTTAGTAGTAGTAGTTTTTTATATAATCGTTTTCTTTCTTCCTTGACTTTAAAAACTGTTTTAAAAATTATTAGTATTATTGTTGTTGTTGTTCTACTTCTTCCTCTTATTATTATTATTAGTAGTAGTAGTACTCATAATTCATACTACTTTTAATAAAATATTTCATTATTATTATTATTATTTTAGTAGTAGTAGTAATATTATTATTATTTGTTTATATATGCTTTATTTATTATTATTTCTTTCTTTTCCCTTTTTTGTAAACAAGAAATTATAGTTAATTACAGAAAGTTAATTTTAAATAATTGAACAACAAAATTCATGTGTAAAAAAGGGAATGCCTGTCCAATATATATATCTTAAATATTTAGTAACAAAAAAAAAGGGTACTTTAGTACTCAAAGTTTCTAGAGAGCCAGGAGGCTTGGGGTGAAAGCCTTTGCACGGTGAGTCACTGTGGTACTTGGTCTCTTGTCTCTTGCCTGGCAGTGTTTCATGTTAAGTGACAGTAAAGAATTCTATTTCATTCCTAACATGAGAAAGCAGAATGACAGTAAAGACTCACTTCACTTCACTTCACTTCACTGTAACTGGACTGTAACTGGGCATTGGTGCTGGATGTAGTACATGAATCCGGCCGCTAGGTGTCAGTAGCGCGTTTCTCCTGCACGCGCTCCCTCTTTTCTCCGCCTCGTTGACTTGCGGCTCGCCGGAAGTGGATTTCATACATCTCTTCTGTTGTTTAGATTTCTTCATAGTCATCGTTGCTTGTCAGTGTCAGCTCCAGCCGTGATCATTTCTCTCCCATCCGCTGAATAAACCCCACATTCGCCACAATGCCGCTGGAAAACCTGGAAGAAGAAGGATTACCCAAAAACCCCGACCTGAGGATCGCGCAGCTGAAGTTTCTGCTGACTCTCGATGGCCACAGACAGGACGCTGAGGTGAAGACCGAGCTCATGGAGGCGATCCGGGCGAACAGTGAGTCCACAAACCACTTCCTTCTCCTCTAATCGAATATTAACCTGCGTCCTTACTGTAATTAAGCGCAGGATGGCTTGCTCCTTACGGCTACACGAGCTAGCGTGAAATCTTGCTAACTGAGCGCTATCGACGTTATTGTTTCCACCTGTAATGCGACAAAACCCCGCCTTCTCGATTACGATTGGCTGTTAATGCGGCTCGCCCTGAAACGATCTAATCCATGGGTAGTCTTTTTGTAGCACTAACCAATCATCGCGCAGGAGGCGGAATTTTACGGAATGCGGGTGGGAAAATAAATGGCTAATAATGTGGCTTATTAGATGCTGGAGCTAATTTCCAGTTTAGCCAGCGTAATTAAAGTTTTGAAATATCGCTTTCATGTTATATATTACTTAATATAGATACTCATTAGTCGATAAACAATTACATAATTAACTGCTTATGTACTTAAAATATTATTTCACCTTAAAATACCTGTGTGTATGTAGAAGCAAAAATGTATTAATTGATTTCATCAGATTTACTGTATATAATATATATATATATATAAAACTTTATTAAAAAAAATTTTTTTGTGTGTGTTTTTCAGACATGGCTCCGTACTATGAGAGCTTGTGTAAAGAACTAAAGTGGTCCGTGGACTCGGACCTGCTGAGCAAAATGAAGAAGGCCAATGAAGACGAGCTGAAGCGCCTGGACGAGGTTTTGGAGGACGCAGAGAAGAACCTCGGCGAGAGCGAGATCCGGGACGCCATGATGGCCAAAGCGGAGTATCTGATCAGGATCGGAGACAAGGTGAGATTTAGTGTAGCACTGAATAGTCTAGCACTGGTTGTCCAACATGGCCGCTGCCCTGACGTTGCAGCGTTCACGCTGAAGTTTAGTTGATGTTTATAGATAACAGAATGTGTCTTAAAGCACATCGGTGCAGACATTTTGGGTGAGATAGACAGACAGACATCCATTACTTGTTAAGCTTCATGATCTTCACAGGTCTAGAGAAGCAAATGTCCAATATTAGACACGTCTTGACTGTGTGGAAAAACTGCGCAAATGATTTTTCACCACCTTTAATCGTTTTTCTCATGATTTAGGAAGGAGCTCTGACTGCCTTTAGGAAAACGTATGACAAAACCGTAGCCCTGGGCCACCGGTTAGACATCGTCTTCTACCTGCTGAGGATCGGGCTGTTTTACATGGACAGCGACCTCATCACGCGCAACACGGAGAAAGCCAAGAGGTAAGACGCAGCACGTTTTCTTCAAGTCCTTGCTCACTGAAATGTTTGAGGAGTTTTTGTGTGAACGTTTAATTCGTCCTTGGCAGTCTGATCGAAGAGGGCGGAGACTGGGACAGGAGGAACCGTCTGAAGGTGTATCAGGGCCTGTACTGCGTCGCCATCAGAGACTTCAAGCAGGCCGCCGAGCTTTTCCTCGACACCGTGTCCACCTTCACCTCATACGAGCTCATGGACTACAAGACGTTCGTCACGTACACCGTCTACGTGTGCATGATAGCGCTGAAGAGGCCGGACCTGAGGGAGAAGGTGAGATGTTTCACACCTGCGTGTTAAGCGTGTAGATAAAGTGGTGCTGAAGTGCAAGTTTACAACAGTGCATTAGGATGAATCCACCAGAATCATAATTCCAGCTGGTTTCTCAGTTGTTCTGATTTTTCCTGAGATGTAGTTTTAACATGGCCACAGTGCAAACTAAGAACAAGAATGGTGGTGATAATGTATGTAAACATTTTGTTGTTTTTATTTAATATAACCTTTAGATTAAAGAAACGTAATTCTTTCTTTCTCTCTGTCTTAATGTACCCCTTGCCTATACTTGTAAAACATTTAAATAAATAAAAAAACACTTCAGAACATGCTGTTATGGGAAAATAATCAGTGTGAAGTGGTGTTATTATTCCTACCCTGCAGCTGATTGTTTTCCTACCGCAGCATGGCCTAAAGTGTTTTATTCCTCTCATACCACAGCAATTTGTCAACGATTATTTTTTTTATTAATAAAACAACACTCGGACCTGTTCTTCATTTATAGTTATAAGCAAGCAAGTCATCATTCAGTTACAGCAGCTATAAACCGTCGTTCTGCTAAGTCGAGAAAGTCCTCCGTCCTGCAGTTCGACCTGTCTTACCTCCACACAGAAAACTTACACAGTATATGAACAATCCCACAATTACTAAAATAAAAATTAAAAAGATTAATAAAAAGTAACTTTAAGGTCACTCGTCTTCTTTCAGGTGATTAAAGGTGCAGAGATTCTGGAGGTGCTGCACAGTCTGCCTGGAGTGCGTCAGTACCTGTTCTCCCTCTACGAGTGCCGGTACGCCACCTTCTTCCAGTCTCTGGGTGAGTCCTGATCTCTCGCTCTCTCTCTCTCTCTCTCTGAGGTCTGGTCTTGTTACATTTATTAATTTGCTTGATGCTGTTTGCGCCGCTGCAGCTCGTGTGGAACAGGAAATGAAGAGGGACTGGCTCTTCGCACCTCACTACCGTTACTATGTGCGCGAGATGCGGATTTTGGCCTACAGCCAGCTGTTGGAGTCGTACCGCTCCCTCACGCTGGGCTACATGGCCGAGGCCTTCGGAGTCAGCACGGAGTTCATCGACCAGTGCGTACACATCGTCTGTTATCTTACGTTTAATTGTATTTACCGTTAGTCATTTTCTCAATGCACATTTTTCCTCTTTGCTTCCTAAGGGAGCTCTCGCGGTTTATCGCCGCTGGCCGCTTACACTGCAAGATCGACAAAGTGAACGAGATCGTCGAGACCAACAGGTAAAAGCAGAGCATCAGAACATCTTTGGCAGGGCAAATTAGCACCATCTGCTGGTCAAAGTGATGGAGAGCAGCTGTTAATCTACTGTGTAAAAAAAAAAACAAACAATATGGGTTGTAATGGTTACAGCTGAATTAAAGTATCATAGATACAATATAAATAGGATTGAGATGGAGAGTGAGGAGAAGGGTGAAGCAGGAACACAATTCTTTTGATAAAAGTAATCTGGGAGGGGTAAGTGACGTCAGCCTTGTAATTATGCAAGCATTACATACCTGTGGACTTGAGGACTATTAGGATAGAAATAAAATCACGATTCTTTGACCAGGTGTAGCTCTTGACCCGAATGGCATACATTTTGAGAAACGAATTGATTTTTTGTGCAGGCCTAGTACACATAGGAAAGTTACCAATCATTATTATACAGCTCAGAGACAGTTCTGAGTTTAATGTTCCCTCAATGACCGAAAACAGTGTAGGCACTAAGGCCTTGAATGGCAATCCAACCCCTGATGCACCCACCACCGTGCTTCACAGAAGGGATGAGGCTCTTTTTTTTTTTAAAAAAAAAAGCATGCAGTGCCTTTTTCTTTTAAACATAGCTTTCGATTTTGTTGGATCTGTCCACAGAACAGTGTTGTGGAACACACAGGTGTTTTTTTTTCACTTCCTTAAACAGAATTTTGCTAGAATGGATACAGAAACAGAGACTGAATCACATGCAGATCTTTTGCTGTTAACCTTAGGTTCGGTTTCACGTCATTTAGCACGGCACGAGATTGTTGCAGGATACCTAATCTTAGGGGAAGCAGCAACAGCATATCTGGATCGTAGATTTATTTCAAAAGACGTTACTTTTAGAGCAGTGTTATGGTTAGGTGCTGAACACAATATCTGACAGTATCGGTCACATGTTTATGGGGAAAAGAAGCGAGCTCCAGCACGATCCTTACTTACAGACGAATAATATGACGTTAAATTTAACGACGTATCTTTAAAATGGCTATAGTTATAACACAACCATCTTTGTCGATATGGCAGGTACTAACACATTGTTAGCATCATGTTGTACTGATATTTCACCTTTTCTCTCTCTCTCTCTCTCTCTCTCTCCCCAGGCCTGACAGTAAGAACTGGCAGTATCAGGAAACCATAAAGAAAGGTGACCTCCTGCTGAACAGAGTGCAGAAGCTTTCTCGCGTCATCAACATGTAGCATGTTTACGCATCAGGAGATTTGCGTCTTGAGGCATTTGATGGCTCTTCTGACACAATTCGGTTGTCATGACTTGACTTTTGTTTTATGTACAGTATCTAATAAAACCTTTTCAGAGAAAACTGCCTTCATCAGTGTGTGTAATCTGCTATTAAATTTCAACACAAGTTCCCGTTTTGGGGCTTACCTGAACCAAACAGCACACGTCGCAACAAAGAACAACAGACTCGGGTATTTCTTTTCTTATAAATAACAGTATAAATTACTTTTTTATTTACAGAAAACCTGTTACAAAACAAATAGACTATACAATCTTTTTCTTTAAATATTACGTAAATCTAACCTACTATGTTTGTTCATGAATTACATAGCAGCCAACACACAAAAGTCCAGCTGTTCAAATGATTGGATTATGTAGATTAAAAAAAAAAAAAAAACAAACAAAAAAAAACAAAACTCAAATTTACACACTTGAATATTATTTTCTCCGCTCTGATGTCGATGTTTCTGATCTGTGATTCACATTCCACATCTGTGCTTCTTTTACCAAAGAAATTTCCATCATATGAAAACATTGCCAGTGGAGCTCGAACAAATTTGACAAGAGAATTGAATTTTAATCTGGATTAAAGAAAAGAAAAGGGGAAAAAACACGCCTTTTTCATTTGTGAACGTGACCACATTAGGGAAAATGTAGTCAAAAAAACCCCCAGAAGAAATGAACCATTAGCACAGGGCTGCGCTCCAATACTGTATTAAACACGCCCTCGAGTTTCCCCTCACCATTTTCTCTTGAAGGGAATCTAGCGGCATCTTAAGAGACATTTCAATACCTACTTAAATGCTTTGGAAGTCAACATCAGTGTAGACTTCAGGAGCAGTCTCCAGAAAGCAACTGTGAATGGAGATGTTTGCAGAATGTCCACAAAAAAAAAAAAAAAATCAGTAAAATA
The DNA here is from genome assembly GCA_022985145.1 of Pangasius djambal. Taxonomy (NCBI): domain Eukaryota; kingdom Metazoa; phylum Chordata; class Actinopteri; order Siluriformes; family Pangasiidae; genus Pangasius; species Pangasius djambal. Next base: position 3,537,759 of record CM040994.1, read on the forward strand.
CTTAATGTATTAGAAATATCACATTCATACATACTGCATCTATATGCGACAGTTTCATCCCTTTAACCTGCTAGCTCTTTAGCAAGCTATGTAATTAGCCAGCCAATACAAGTGCATATAACTCAAACTGGTACAATGCAATGATATCAGCTCGACACTGTTCTGCAGGTGGCCACTCGTGTAATTTACTTCAGACACGTCAAGGGAAAGACAACGAGGGCGTGCTTTAAACTGTACTGAAACTGCGGGACGTGATTTGTACCCATCTTCTCTTCCCTCGGGTATATTACATGACGCAGTGAAAGGAGAAGAGGATCACATAATGGACAGGTTTTTTTAAAAAAAAAAAAAGTAATAATAATAATAAAAAAAGGAGAAGCTTCTACAAAACCATTTATATAACACTTGTGTAACGTGGAACAAAAATTACTGCTGAAACAGGTGAGAAACAAATTCAGGCACTTTTCTGCTTCGTTATTATTTAAAAAGCTGCAAAAGAACGACTGCAGTGTTTCGAAATACAAATAAGTTTGGCAACGGTGGTGCATTAAGTGTTCACACTCCTTCTCTTGTTATTAAATTGCTTTTTCGGCAGCCCCTGGGATCCTTAAACATGGACAACTAGTGAAATGTGACTGGGCGAAATCTGGTGTTTGGGGCCATTTTAATGACATCCTCTTAATTACTTTGACTTAGCCGAAAGAGGGAGATAAAGATTTAAAAAAAAAATAATAATAATAATAATAAAAGAAGACTCTCTCCACTATGGTGGCAACGCTCCTTCATATGGATTTCAGTCCACAACTCTTAATAAGAAGCTCCGTCTTGTGAGTAAGAGGCATATTGCATTATTGGCTTGGCAGTGAACCACTTCAAATCTTAAAACGGATCCGTTCACTAAATAAATAATAACGATCTCAACTGTACCAAAAACGTGTAAGAAAATGCCTGTGCAAAAATACATCTCCGTATGTACAATTATTATTATTTTTTTTAACAAAATATGTATTCTGAAATAGGGTTAACTTCAATATTTGTCAATAGAAAAAAAGCCAAAGATAGGAAGAAAAAAAAAACAAACAAACAAAAAAAACTCTCGTTTCCTCAGCTGACTGACATCAGTTCGAAAAATTTTCCAGAAAGGTCTGCGCACCTCCGCGACTTGATACTTAATACTCTCAAAGCTTACGACCCCTATGAGATCTATTGCCAGTTCTTTATGATTTGGACTCGTATTTCAGTGATCAAAACACTATGCTAGGACAGGATTAGTCGTGCCTGGAATTGGCAACAGAAAAGAAAAGACAGTGGTTTTTCGATACACAAAAGCAGGAATTGCTTTTGGATTCACTCAGCAGTGTGTGTGAGAATGTGTGGCTACAGGGCTAAAGCATCACCTCAGGAGCTTCTCACAGTACTTTGTCTCATATTCTGTATTTCTGTGTATTGCCGCTGACCTCCGCTTCGCTACACCTGCTCTGGTAGAAGGACGACTTTAGGCTGCTTTCACACTTGGCATGTTTTTGTTTTTTCCCCCCACAACCAACAGTGGTGAAAAAAAACGGGTCAAGGCGCTTTCACACGTATTAGTCCGTTTCCCCGAGTCTCGATCAGAGCAAAACTGATTCTTTTTGGTTCCTTTGCTATTTGGTTTTGTTTCACATTTGGCTGAGGGGCGAGTAGGGCTCAAAACATTTTTCTAAATTCCTGTCGTTTATTGGTCAGAAAAACAGCAGTGAAAAAAGGTGTAGGAAAAAAAAACAAAAATCACACAAGCATGGAGAACAGGGAGCCGGCACTCAACAAGCGGTAAGATAATTATACGAATAATTAGTTGAATCTTTTTAGTTTAATTTTGTGGATTGCATCCTGTGTATATTTTCTCATTTTCTGCTTGTAGGTCCACATATGCTGAACACTCCGTTTTGCAGCTCACGCCTAAGCTGCACACGGCAAGTCTGATTCACTTCATCCAGTCCAGGCGATTCAGAGTCAAATGACTCGCAAAATATTCTCACGGACTGGTGCAAACGTGATTGCTGTGTTCTCACCTGCCTGAAGAACCGCTCAGGGTTCTCACTCACACAGACTAAACACTGCACATTCCAAAGCGGGGAAAAAAGGAACCGGTGAGGAAAAAAGCACCAGTGAGAAATGAGTCTGCTAGTGAGTGAATTTAAGGAAATCTCTGAAACTATTTCATTGCCAACAGGATAGTTAGTTAGAAGATACTAGCTAGGACTGCTAAGAGCGTTGTTATGGTTACAGTGCGAGCGTCGTAAAAGGTGCTCTCGCTTTTTCTTATGGGGAAAAATAAAAACCATGAAGCGTGAAAGCACTCATGCTGATTCTGCCAATAATGGACGAACGGTAGTAGAATTAAGGAAATGATCATGCTAAGTCACAGTCTTTCATTCGTTTTTAACTGCACACACACAGTACTCCTTAAACTGCTGTTGCTGTTGAGTCACTAACAGACAACATCAATGTGTTACATGTTCTAGTGTAGATGTGCATCGTTGTTGCCCAAAAAAAAAAAAAAAAAAGAAACAACCCTCAAGGTTTTTGTCATAAATTGCATTATCTCTTTTAGTGTGTTTAGACAAGCACTTGTCCCTTACAGCCTGAAAGTCTCCACGTAGCCGTAGTGATTAAGGGACAGTTGATGTAGTTTGACAGGTACTAAAGGTGTTCAACAATCTGTCCGACTGTCTAACGGTCAGTAGACCTGAATAAGAACTGACAGTATTCCAGGGCAAACAGTTCTCACTGCTAACACTGAAGTTATAATGGTTAAAAGCGTTTAAAAGTCAGGTTTCAAGAGGACAAGAAGCAATTAGCTTCATTATAACTGATTAAAGGGATACTCCAGTGATTTTCAACCTGATTTCTATCCACCACATCTGTAGTGCGTTATTATTTGTTTTTAATTAACAAGCATTCAGTAGAACAAATCTGACTTCTGTCTCTACACTGGCAGCCCTGCAGGAAGTCACAACGGTAGTATGACTGCTGGGCTCACATGGTGTTCTGCTAATTAATTCAGATGTTGAGGGGGAAAAAGCTGACATGGTGGTGGATCGGGGGTTAAATGCGGTCTCCCCGGAATAAAGAGCCATGTGGAGAGCATCACCTACTGCTTGGAGAGCATTCTCACAGACTTGAAGGTGCTGCGCAAATGTGTGCCCTCGACTGAACTCTTTCTGGCTGCTGTGGAGAACATCTGGGACCACGCCTGGCAGAAACGGCGCGAGCCGAGCCGACAGCTGCGTGAGCTGCCCAAAGCCCCAGAGCCTCACACTGCCAATGAATGCAGCGTGGTCCAGACTCCAGCACATGTGCAGAGTACGTGTGATTACTACAGTCAAGGATTTCAACACGTTTCCTTTAGCTGAGAATAAGAACAGACAACCTGTTTAAGCCAAATCACACAGAATAGAGGTCTAAGTTCAGACTAAAATATCTAAATCTATAATTCAAATTTACAACCGTTGCAACACTATCAATAAAGGTCTTAGGATGGCACGGACCCGTGCGAATGTCTTACCGATAAAAAGGCAAACTCATTTCATCAAAACTCGCTTGGAAGTTTAAGGCCAGGTGTTTGACTCCTAACAAAAGGTTAACCTGGTTTCTAGCTTTTAGCAGATGGATATTTAGTAGGAATTCTTGTCCATGGTAAACGCACATACGTGTGGTGGATAGAGATAAAAAGCTGAAGTATTCCTTTAATGTAAGTGTGGGAACAATAAGAGGAAGCGGCTTAGCCTTCCATAAGAAAAAGTTTCGGTCTGACTCAATAGCAGTACTGAATTTTGTTGCGTAAGTGTACATAAGCGATTTGAAACCAAACTGGGCGAGTTAATTAACTACATTTTTAACTAAACGTTTAGGGAAGTTTCTGCTGATTTAAATGTAGCTGCAAAATAACATTTTGTTCCATCCACTTTTACAGAAGTCGCAAATTGTTGCTGTATGTAAACAAAATGCTTTCTAAAGAAACATTAAGACTTAATTAAATGCTCATCATTTCTGCCTTTAGGTTGCTCATTTGGATACTGTGACGACTTTTCCTTTTTTTTTTTTATTTTCTCTAAAATGTGCTGAATTGCGTTATTGTATATACTCCTCCTTACAGAATAAATATGTTTATTAAACTAAATGGGATTGCATTTTTTTTCTTCTCTGAGACTCCTGATATTCCATCCTTTTCCTGTGCACCACCCTCAAACGCTCACAGTTCACACAGAATTACATTTCCAGTATTCTAGTATCACCCACATGAACACACACTCACTCACGCACACACACACACACACACACAAATACACACACACATACACAGCACTGAGCTCTAAATGCCTGGAGATGACATTAATGAAGCCCGTGAAGTCCATCTGATGCTGTGTAGTAGTGTAGGCGTGGCCCTGTACCAGCCCTTAACTGTACCTCTGCATCACATGCTGCCTGCCACTGGGGCAACTGCCATCTCATCCACCCACCACACACATGCACACACATCCATGTGCCCCTCTCGTGGTGTATTGTCCACCTGTGTGATGCCCCCTTGTGGCCGGGAGAAACAGCGCGCCGTCACTGAGCGGCCCAGTGTGCTCTCCACCCTGAGGATTGTGGGAAGCTGAGAGTAAGAGAAGAAGTAGTAGGAGAAGAAGGCCTCGTGCAGTGTGCCGTGACGGGCGCTAAGGGAGCTCCGCTCCACCGCTTCACACCCCCAGAGCCGGCCCACCTGTGTCAGGGACGGGCCTTTGGCTAAGACAAGAAGATGAGAGGTGTGTTAAAATTCTGCACAAACATCAAGAGATACAGGTAAACAAAAAACATGCAAAAAATCAGATTTTGGCAATAAATAATTCAAAGCATTTATACTTACTCAAGCAATGGAATAATGAGAAAACTTTGGATCAGATCACAAACATTTTACTGTTTTTTTTTTTTTTTTTTTTTTTAAATACAGTGCCTTTCATATACAGTACTTCAGCATTCCCACAACATGATGCTACCAACACCATGCTTCACTCTAGAGGTTTCGTGGTTATGCGCAGTGTTGGGCTTCTGCCAAATAAGGGCAAAGGGTTTTGGTCTCATCAGACCAGAGAACCTTTTTCTCCCCACATGACTGCCGAGTCTTCAACATGCCTTCTGGCAAATTCACTGTACAAATATATATTAGTGCCAACCGTACATAAAATTTTCCTTCTAGCTTTGTCTATTTTTCATAATCAAATAAGCTTTTTAAAAGCCTTTTTTCTTCATCTGGTTATGTTTACTGCCATTATCAGATAATGATCAGATTATTACTGTGCATGTAAATAAAGTCTTAGCTCTAAGACAATAAGATTAGAATAAGACACTAAGATTTATACTGTGCCATTATGCAACATGAGTCATGTACTACAAAGCAGTGTACAGTTGCTAAGCTGTATCTGCGCATTTTAAGTTTTTGACCATTAGATGATTTCAGCAGGGTATCTTTTGAAAAACAAGCCATGCTTCTACAGCTGTTGAGAACCACCTTAGAAACCCAAGGCCAGATTCCTATCACATTCACAACACAATCGTGTTTATTTAACAATTAAGCATGTTTGCAAACCCTCTCCGCCCTCAGAACATAAACACACCTCAGAGCCATACACACCTGATGTATAAGTGAGTTGTTGGGAAGCCCCGGTGTTCCCGGCATGGACCGCGCGTGTTTGCCGTGAATGTTGTTGATGGCTGGAGACTTGGCCATTTTGGGCCTGCCAGGCCCCTGTGCCCCTCCACCTCCCCCTGCAGATGCTGTAAAAGGCAAAGAACACTTCGTTACTACACACACAATTACACACATGACATGCCAAGAAAATGTAAGTCAGATATAATAGAGTTAAATAGTTCTGTTAAATGAGGCATCAGTTTTAATATGTGAAATCTCGTGAGATCAGTCCCAGTGCTCACAGAACACAATAACATGGTTTGTTAAAGCACTCATTTGCATATTGTGGGAATGTGTGACATCATTATTGCTAAGGTTAATACAACAAAATCCCCCTTAAACGTCTTAAAATGCATTTGGGGTTTTGTGTGTGTTTGTTTTACTAAGGAAAGGAGGTGTGTGTGTGTGTGTGTGTGTGTATATGTGTGTGTGTGTGTGTGTGCTTGTGTTTATAAGGGGTTGGAGGTGTTCCCAAGCAGCACATATAGAACACCGATCTCTGGAAGAGTGTAAAAGTAAATTCCATATACATCCCATGGCTCTGCTTCTACGTTACCTGTGCAGGTAGCTGTACCAGTGAGGCTGCTGGTGGCCTGTGAACTCTTCCTCCTCTTTGTGTCGGTTCTCCCATCTGGGTTGTTCACAAATGGGCCGAGTGAGAGCGTTGAGTCACTGCTGTTCATCATCACGCTCATGCGCTTGATGGGCTCGGCTGCTTCCTGGCGCGCGCTCATCGAGTTGCCGCGGCCTGGTGGGCAGCTCATACCTGCACTGTGGGAGGAAGAGGAGGACGACGACGATGAGAAAGCCACAGACGACGCCGTGGAGGTTAGCGAGGAGTGAAAGCTGCTCCCTGAGGTGCCCGAGTTCGCCATGCAGTTCTTTTTCAAAGAGGAAGAGGAGGATGAAGGGGAGGATTCGGCGCCATATTTCAGCAGAGAGCTGTTCTTGCGCTTCTTTGTTGAGCCGAGGCTGATCGCGCTGCTGCTACTACTCATGCTCATGCCACCGGTGTCGCTGCTGCTGCCGTTGTTGTTAGCACTGGAGCTAGCTAGCACAGCCGGGGAGGGCTCCTTGACCCAGAAGTGCTTGGGTCCTGAGCGAGATTTGACGGATTTGTTCGAGCCGGGAGTGGAGGGCAGCGAGGACGAGTGCGCTGAAGGCATCTGGGGTGAGGACGAGGACACTTGTCTGGACGAGCTGCCGCCGCTGTAAGTGAGCTGCTCTCCGGCCCTCTGTGACGTGACGCGGGCATTCAGGGTGGTCCCGTACGACATTGTGGGCTTGCCGTCATGTGATTGGCCATAAGGCGGCGGAGGGGAGGGGCTCAGAAAGCCCGAGGAAGAGGAGAGAGAGTTTGTGCTCGACCGATGAGACGACGCAACTGCAGACGAGGAGGAATTCTCCAACGCAAGTGGGATTTTTCTGTGAGATTTAAACCACAAAGCAAGATGAGAAACAATGTCTGCAGGTAAAACACATTCAATACTGACATTTCAATTAGTTAATACAAGAAATATAATAGATGATGTTACAGTAATTATTATAATTGTTGCTATTATAATCAGTTAAAGAAAACCTGTATGTGGCACCAAAAGTCACATAAATAAAGAGTTGTCTCACTTGAGCTACAAATATTGCACTCAAGTGCAAAGGTTTGCACACCGTTAATGACAAAATTCCATTTTTACCATCAAGACATTTAGACTTGCTTTCACAGATGTCCTTTCATTAACACACACAACTAAACTGGCCAATGGAGGGTGGGGGGCAAAATGATTCCAGTTCAAATACATTCATTTATCTTTATGAATGTGATGCAATATGCTGTAATATCTGAGATGTCAATCCTTATCTATTACAACATCTTCAAATCTTCAATTTATAACATACGGCCTACTCGAAATCAGGTTTGGTCACAGAGGGTCACGGTATTTTCTTGTTGCAGGATTCACGCGTACTTCATTTTTACCATCATTGATCGATATTTTTTTGTCAATAAAATGTGAAATAAAAGTAAAATTTTAAGAAAATAAAGGTAAAGTTCTTAAGTCTGAGTTATATTGGTGCTATAACAGAAAGAGTGTTACTCACTTCCACATCAGCGAGTTGACGTGTTTGTCCATCATGGCCACCAGTGCATACCGGACTCGATCCCAGCGCCGGTCGAATGAGTAACAGCTTCTCCCGAACAGTCGGCTTCCGAAAGTGCAGAACTAAAACGGAGAGAGGGAGATCATTAAAAATCCATGTCGCAGTGAACACCATTACGTGTCCTAACGAGAGCTGATCAAGTTTAAACAGAAAGAAACAAATCGCCTGCTTGCTGCTTGACAAAAATTGGAAAATGTACTTTGAATAAACATTTACGGCATTTGAATAAATAACAAACTGTAACGCTTAACTTGTATCCAAGATAGCGCTCTACTCCACATTTCCTGAGCCTACAAGTGCATTATGGGTATTCTTTATCAACTGGATACAAGCCTTTTGCAGGGCATTGTGGGATATTATGAGTGCTCTTGATATTCTCCACTACACCCGACTCATTGTTCGCTCTTAACAACCAACACCTGATACTATTGTTACACCTGACTAAATTAACACAATCCTCTATGCATCGGACATTAATTTTGCATTAATAAGGGATAATAGAATCTTGTTGGTGACATCACAGACACTGAAAGACGTTCAGCCCAGAAACCCTGGAGGACTGAGAGAAGCACTTACAGCAGCTGGCCGTGGATGGTAACCTGAATAGTGGCAGTCCAGTTTGTCCATGTTCTCCTCTCTCTCCTCGTTCTCGCCCTCGTCACTGGAGGGACAAGCCGCACCGTCGGGCGTGGGAGCCGAGTGGAGATGCGGGGTCGGGTCAGGGGTCGCGGCGGCGTCCCCTAAACTGCTCAGCCCGCTGTGAGAGCTGCTGCAGTTAAAAACGAAAAGGCGATATCAATACAGTGTCAATACTCTTACACTTGTAGGTTTGTACACGTTTGTGTGTATGTAGGCTTTATTAATCTGCTTTTACAAAGAACTCCGAAAGGATTGAAGACGAGTGAGAAAGAGAGAGGATGAGTGAGGACGAAGGAGGAATGATGAAAGGGCTGACTCACCGTGGAAGCACAGGATTGTGGGGTTTGGCTTTAATGAGGGAGAAGAGCTTGGCCGTGTCAGTGGCGGCTGCCGTAGGGTTGCCGTGGTGAGGGGGTGGGTGGGGCTCCCTGAGAGGGGGTGGGTTTTGCTGTGATGGCTCCGTCCTATGCTGTTGTTGCTGCAGCTCCTTCTCCCGGGCTCGACTCTTGTGCTCCGCCAGCAACACGTCAAAGCGCTTCCGCCTCCCTGGGACTGCCCTTCTCTGGCTTAAGGAATGTGTCTGCATGGGGGAGGAAAAAAAAAGAAAAAAAAAAAGTTAAGCCATGTACATTCTCATTAGTAAAATTAATTCTAATTACCAATGGTGTACAAGCATTTCAAGAAATTGTTTTAAAAGCTGTTGTAGAATAAAGTCACTAAACATTTCTGACAATAGAAATGAAAATAATGAACAATAGTTAATCAAAATGTGTTAGTGCGACTTGGAGCAAATTCACTTCTGATAAAAATGGATGATAGCCTTCAGCTGAAAAACTGCAGGTTCTCAATTTATAACCAGTGCAGCGAGTTCGAACACGTCAGTATATTTCAGTCTACGCTACCCAAGTAGTCAAACTTTCTGCCATTGAATGCATTTCCAAACTTTTTCCTGCTCAAACAACAGTAAGCTACACAATCTCATTTTTACATGACTGACTTTGTAAAGTAGCAGGAAGCGTCCTTGAAAGACAAGACGCTGAAATTTAGTCAACATTCGCTACATACTGTAGCTGGACTAAGAAGCTGGCAGTGATTCAGTGGCCTGATTCAACCGTCTAGCAAAGTTTCACATTACACCTGTATATTTGAAACTCACTGGACCGATGTGATGTACATGTCTGAGTGTGTGTAGGTTGGGTGGGACTAACCTTGCATGTTAAGGATCTTGTGCATGGCTTACGTGCTCCGATATCCATAACACCACAATGGACATCAGGATTGAACTCGCGTTCTAGCAGAGAAACGAAATCCAAACATAAAAATGTAACGGTACAACACAATACAATGCAATATAAACCAAGTAAAAACCTATCAATAGTTCTATAAAAATATTTAAAAATTATTTCAACACAAGGAAGGAAACACACAGGAACATCATGTGATGACGTGAACGAGACTTCATTATGAGCCTGAAAAACGTTATTACCCTCTGGAATAAACTGCTACGTTTCGTTTATCGCTCGTCGTCATCTCGGGCATCTACCGCCATCCCTCGATGCCAACATCTGGATAAATTATCAGTAAAACAGCATCTGTCCCACTCCACAAAACTTACCCAACACTTTCCTGGTGGGTCGTTTGCTACTGGCGTTGGTGCTGCTGTCCTGCTTCTTGCCGAGCGGAGAGATGTGGCCCTTTCCGTTGGGGATGTGGCCTGGGGACGGCTGATGAGCCTTTGGTACAGACTGGCTATTAAGGCCTGGCTTCGAGGGCGAGGAGCTCACAGTACTGCAGGAAGAAGAGGATGAGGAAGAGGCGGGCGCGTGGCCAGCTTTGGAGGAGGCGTAGTCCATCTTCACATGGATCTTCTCCACTTTGACAGCTGGGGTCAAACTGGGTGGAGGACCCCAAAAAAAAAAAAAAATGTGCTGGTTATTCTGTGTACTCGGGCATGTGGGACTGAAATGAATTAGCAAAAGATATTACATCTGTACATCATTTTTATAATATTCATCTAACAGATTTGTGCTCTGTCGGAATATTAAGCTGGACATATAGTGCACTATTTAGTGGACCTATATAGTGAATAGGAAGCCATTTGGGATCTGATGTGAACTACTGCTGGGATTTCTTACTGTGGCCTTTATTGCTGCAGTAATATTTTTATGTGAATCATCTAAGTGTAAAATCCAGATTAAAAAGTGCCGTGAATTCCATCTTGACTCATGAGTGAAGTGTAGGTTGTGGCAAGTGAGGGGAAAAAAAGCGCGCGTCTCAGTGCTCGCCGAGTTCAAGCGCTCTTACATGTGACAGTTTCCCTGCACCTTTGCTCTCGCGATTATATCTGTGTGCGCGCGCGTGCAAGTCACGGCACCTTGCTCTTATTTTTAAAGACCACACTCACTGATAATGCTTTCTATTAAAATGATACTGTTTAAACACCACGAGATGTTTTAAATGTTACTTGGATTGTAGAAAGATGTGTACGTAATCATGAAATGCAACCAGCTCGCTGTCACTGAATGTCGTCGGTTCATTAGCGTGACAATGTACACTAAGCGTACGTCTCATGGTTTCAGGGGCTGGTATTTTTAAGAGTACGGGTAAATAAGCAGCGTATCAGACTGATACTCAGTACCGGTATTGCTATTGATGCATTCCTATTTATAATAAAATTATTCGTGTCATTTTCTTTGTTTAAGAAAGCAACAAAGTTTCCACCTTCTGTGGTTTGTGCAATACAAGTCTAATGATTTTATTTAAAAGATTTTACTAGCCCTAGTCTATGGTGTGAAGAAATGTTAGTTTTAGCTGGGGAAAAAACAAAACAAAACAAAACAAAAACAAGGACAAGTCTATGGTAGTGTCATTATCACACTGCTTCTTTCAATAATTGAGATGCACCAAAGTATCAGTTATTTATTTCACCCCAGTGCGATTCCTGAATCCCAGGTTTAGTGTTTTCCCTCCCCAGACACACACAGGGCTTGATAATTAGCTGATGAGCTACAGCAGGTGTGTTAAAGCGGAGAAAATACTAACCTGCAGTGAAGCGCTCCCGCAGGACCGTGCGCTTAGAGTGAACAGATTATATCTAACAGCTTTAGAGAACCCAGAAACCGCGTCTCAAAGGCATCATAAAACTACCTACAGTATAATACTTCAAGCTAAATGGCTAATAAAAATAGCTACAAACTACTCAGCTTCCTTTGGCAGCCAGTAAAAACACAGCAGAGAACATGCTTTGCATTTTGCAGAATTTACCTACGAAGACTCGTCCTTTAAAGTGTTATTTTTAAAGCGGTGTGGTTAGGCATACTCACATGTCGTCGTGCAGCACCTTTGGGGGGAAGTGAGGCTTCCGGTGAGGCAGCTTCTCTTTGGCTGTGTGGGTGCTGTTGCTCCCTCCAGCGGAGGAGGAGGAGGAGGAACCCACGGGCATGGCGCTGGCAGGGCCGCCTCCACCCGCTCCTCCGGTTCTGGCCCGGGAAGGGAGACCCGGGAGCGCAGCCGAGGATGGGTAGGAGGACGCTGGCTTGTTAATGGAGCTGTGTCGTCTCTCTGGGAGGGAGAAAGTGTGAAGTATTAACTTACAGTCAAAGTTGTCACCATGTCTAAGTTCACACACTCATGATCACACATGTTTAAATATGATTTACACCACAACGCTGTTGGATTCTTGATTCTGATTGGTCAGAAGGTGTTGATTATAATTTATAACAGCAGGTCAATCGCAGGTTTATATTAATTCACTCATCGTAATATGTTATCGTTTCTATAGAAACAACCTACACAGGGACTTAAACAGATTTAATTGTGTGTAAATGTGTGTAATTGTTGATTATATATGAGAGGAGATTTTATTTAGCATTTTTGGAAGGAATCTGCAGCTTTATAAAGTCAGAGGTAAAGCCATAACTAAGTTTATGCCTCAGGAAATTCTGTGTTTTGTGTTTCATTAACTTCAAGACAGAGGATTAATGAGAGGCTGGGGAGGGAACGACTGTTTGCTATAAAGTAAGTGATAAAAGACATGAACTTGTTTTGCAAATGTTCCACAACATTAAATGTAACTAGACTAACTGGATAATAAGTCACTATTTATTGTCACATATATGCATAAAACGTTTTTTATTGAGTCATTATCTAAAACCATGTCATTTCCCCTGTTCTGGTTCCTCCGTTCAGATATAGTGCCAGCTTATCGTCGCTTCTTAAAAAGCATACAAATATGAACTTAAAATAGGACCATTAAATTCACACTCCAAGGCAAAAAAAAAAAAACAGAAAAATATCCCTGTGTTTTTCCGCAGAGTGGATGATCTGAACAGAAGTGTGAAAAATCCACAGAGCCTTAGAAAAGCACCAGCATTATTCAGGCTCTCATTAAAGCCACGGCGCTGTGTTTCAGCTTTACAGAGCCTTTAGAAGAGACGCTTGTTTTGTACACAGCGAAGAAGGCCGGCTGTGGAAAATCACTTGGTACAATAGGAAACCACAAGCACTGAACTGGAGCTGGCTGGAGCGGTAAACACAGACAGCATTATCACACTGAATAAAACCGAAAGAGAAACTGACAAGAAGCAAGAGGAAAACAAGGAAGAGAACAAATCCGTGCTTAAAGTTCGGCACTGTTTCTGAGTTTACAGAAATATAGGAACATTTTATAATATGTACAACACACAGTGCATCTCAGCTTGCTACGTAGCTGCAGATCGGTCAGAGTGCCCATGCTGACCCCTGTCCACCGCCGAAAGCACCTACAATGGGCACGTGAACATCAGAACTGGACCATGGAGCAATGGAGGAGGGTGGTCTGGTCTGATGCATCACGTTTTCTTTTGCTACCCTGACATTCAAATTCTCCAGATCTCAATCCGATGAAGCATCTGCGGGATGTGCTGGACAAACAAGTCCGATCCATGGAGGCCCCAACTCGCAACTTACGGGACTCAAAGGACCTGCTGCTAACTTCTTGGTGCCAGATACCACAGCACACCTTCAGAGGCCTCGTGGAGTCCATGCCTCGACTGGTCAGAGCTGTTCTGGCGGCACAAACAGACCTGCACAATATCAGGCAGGTGGTTTTAATGTTATGGCTGATCGGTGGGTACAGTGAATAGGATGCATTTTGAGAATAGCAAAAGTTATAATTACCCACAAAAAGAAAATAATACTGTGGGTAAGAGGAGAAAAAAAAAAAAAAAAAAAAAAAAAAAAAAAAAAAAAAAAAAAAAAAAAAAAAAAAAAAAAAAAAAAAAAAAAAAAAAAAAAAAAAAAAAAAAAAAAAAAAAAAAAAAAAAAAAAAAAAAAAAAAAAAAAAAAAAAAAAAAAAAAAAAAAAAAAAGGATGCTCCTAGTGTTTTTTTTAAAGAACAATTTTAACCATCTGAATTCTGAAAATTCAGTATCTGATATAGATCAATATCTGTATGCATTTAATCTGGATCCATTTTCTAAATAATTCTAATTAAATGCAATTTGACAGCATTTAATGATTAGGTTTAAAACATGAGCCTTTTTTTTTATTATTATTAATTAGCGGCATTCCTAAAAATGAGCTAAATTGTTCTACAGAAAGAAATACAAGTCAGGACTAAAGTGCATCGACAGCAGAGATATTCCGATTAGGATTTTGGATGAAGCAGAAGGAGGAATTCGGGACTGAGGTGTTGAAGTAAACGAGAAGGAGCAGCAGCTGGAGCAGTAGTCGTGTAGCAGAAGCTGGCATGTGGTGTTAACGCTCAGCTCAACTCAAACACTCTGCAACCTCCAGCAGCTCCGGGCTTCCTGCCAAACACTCCTCGCTGCGGGAGGAAAAAAGCGTGCGCGCGCGCACACACACACACACGCGCGCGCAACCCTGCTGCTCCCCAGCAATATTAGCTGCTCGGGCTGCACGCAAGCTGCACTGAGAACGAGAGACCAGGAAGAGAAGCTATGATTCATTTCAGCTAATGGAATATGACAGTATCTTGCACAGGCCTCTCTCTGTTTCTCTGTCTCACACACCCACACTCTCTCTCACTCACACACACACACCCCCCCCGACGGCTGTTAAAAGTGAAGCCTCTAAAGCATATCTTGTGAAACTGGCACAGCTCCAAGACAAAGAGCTTAAAAAACAATACACAGCCCTGATTAGGCCGTAATATCCCATGACGCCGCTCAGATCTCCAAAGTAATGCATTATGGGCCGGCTAAAGAGCAGCGCACTTCACACACCGTGGATACGACACCACATGCTGCCAAATGACAACACAACAGCCAGCGATGTCTCACTATCAACATCACCAAACCTATTTCAAGCACATTAATATGACACCATTCACTTCTATCCAAGTTTATTTTATTAACAAATTAGTCACTTAATCTGATTCATAATTAGATGCTTATGTAAAGTTGGAAGACGTGACGACGTAATATCGGCACTGCGATATGTCAGGATCATGATTAGGGCTGTCATGATTATTGCATAATCACGCAGTTATTTGAGCTGATCGCGATTAACTGCTGCACAGTTCTTTATTAATTCGTGTAGCCAGTCAGACTAATTAGTACACTCATATGATTAGATCTTACTATATTTTATAAGATTTGATCTCTAAACAACATTTTGTCGTGTTGCAAAACAGGGACTATCC
Source organism: Pangasius djambal (assembly GCA_022985145.1). Lineage (NCBI taxonomy): Eukaryota > Metazoa > Chordata > Actinopteri > Siluriformes > Pangasiidae > Pangasius > Pangasius djambal. The sequence continues at coordinate 3,552,908 of CM040994.1, forward strand.
CTGAAACGTCTTGTCTGCGATGTCTGAAGGGTTTCATTCCAGCCAATCAGGAGCCACACCTTTTAGTCAGTTGATCTCAGTCTGATCGACTCTTGGGCGTGGCTCCTGCTTGGTTGGAATGAACACCTACCGGCTCTTTGAGGATTAAACTGGACTCCGCGTGGAATCGTGTGTATTACAGCAATATGTTGTTGTTGTTTTTTTTGTGCGTGTGTGTGTGTGTGTGTTATGTTTTCCCTCAGCAAAAAACTTTAATAAATTAATCAGAAACGCTCAGTGGAGCTTCTCAACACCTCACTCCTGCTGTGAACCCCATCATGTGCTGAAAGAACACACATCTGCTGAAAAACTGGTGTTTTAGCAGCAAAGGAATAGACAGAAATGTTGATCTGAGCACAGAAAATAAGCTCCGAGACCTTGAAAACGAGTAAATTTAAAGACGGCAGATATGAAAAATCTCAGGAGATAAAAGATCTGATAACTGATGTAATTTTATATGGATATGGTGAAGTTGCGTGTGGTGAGAGTTTATCATACGCCATCAAGATCTAAAATATATTTTTAGAGCTTCACACTCCCTGTCCAGTTTTACACCAGGCTGCTAGCAGCAAGCGAGCTGGCTAACATTTGCTACTTAGCTAAAACAGAGAACAGAACTGGCGTTAAAAAAAAAAAACCCACACACTGTGAGCGACCAGATGCAAGTTTTGCCCTGAGTGAGGTTAGCGCTTTGAAATAACAGCTAAGCAGAACTTTTGTTTTAGATAGCACACTACTGTTGTGTAGTAAACGCATTCTGCAGGCTCGGTGTTTTGTGATGACAACGGCAGCGAATAATTACATCCTTGGAGTAGTGAAAATTTGGGCTGCATCCCAGACGTCATACTACAGAACTGAACAGCATGTCAGTACACAAATACTATGTAAATCTGGACTCCTGAGTGGTGCAAAAGAAAAGGGTTTGCTCAGTCGTCAGGAGACCTCATTCGGGATTCGAATTCCGACAACGCCGCAGCCGTATGTGGTTGGGAGACGACTGCTCATGGAGAGCATAAACAGCCGAATCCACGGACGGCATAATTGACCGTGCTTTCTGCGAAAAAGGAATGGCAAACTCTCTCCCCTGTCAATCACAGCAACACTAACCAGTCGTCGGTGTCCGTGAGCTCATGTATGTAGAAGAGGGTGGATAGCGCTTGTGTTTCACTGAGTGTGTTAAGCTGCAGTGTAATGCAGCTCCAGTTTTAAAAAAAAGATGAGGTTGGCTGGCTCTCACACGTCTCGGAGGATCCACGTGTTAGCTTTCACCATCTCCAGCTAACAACTGAGGTAGTGTAGAGCTAGCTAGTGGGTGGGACCTGACCAAATTGGGTGAAAGTCAGATCTAGTCAGCTTAAATGCACTAAAGACCTAAAACAGACAGATCGACACAAACACACACTTTCAAAGAAATGCCTCAACTAAGTGAGAAGTGTGTTAGAGGCCACATTCTGGCTGTGCTGTCTGATCGGAGTTTGCACAGCAGTCGTACATCAGCAGTTCCACACAGGAGAACTTGCACTTGGCACGCTTTTGCGATTCTGTACTCTGAGCACTAGAGCGCCCTGAACTGTGTCATTAATCAGTGCAATGCCATTAATCATTCAGTGGTGAAAAAATACCACAGTGTATTCACGAGAGACGGTGAGATGTACAGCAGCAGACTGAACAATACCATAGCTAAGCGTCTGAGCTCATCACCAGACCGCTGGAGGTTCAAATCCCAGGATGAAGAGACGCTGAAAAAGACTTATTGCGCTCTGCTTGGGCTGGACGGCAACTTACTTTGGAAGAAAGCGACAGCTAATTAAATTATACGCAAACCTAAGAATTATTTTAGAACTTCAAGTAGGGTTATACGAGATCTCAAAGGAGGTGGAGGGAATATTTCTGTTAATGCAAACTGCTGTGGCATCTACTTCAGCTTTTGCTTTTCTGCTCTTTTTCAATTCAACAGCTGCATCATCTTATCAGCAGTTCTGCTTGGGGGAAATACAGAAAAAAAAAAAAGACAAGTTTGCAGCAGGCATTAACAAAATAAATTAATTAACAAGGAGCTCATTTTAATCCCTATTAGCCATTGTGTTATTCACATTTTTACCCTGGAGCTCAAAGCAACAAAAAGACTTTATATTAAAAAAACAAATAAATAAATAAATATGTTGTGACCCAACCTCGTTGGCAGCTCTGGTGAAAAACTACAAACTGCACTCTTATTCTGCTCTCAACACGCATTCCTCAAGTTCCTGTCATCGTTTCCGCTCTAGTATTTTATAACAGTAATTGTAGTTTAATAAATGATCCACTGGAAGCCAGGAATGACAGAAAAAGCTCTACAGAGTTGTTGTAAATCAATGGTTCTACATATATATTTTTTTTTAATAATTCTGTCTTTGAATGTTAATGTCCATTACACAGCGCATCAAATTATACAGCACGATCACAAAACTGTGAAATGGACGGCAGTAACACTTTAATGAAGCAGCTGTTGGGCCATGTGTCACTTTAGCACACGTGGACATTTATAAAGCAGATTTCCCCATCAATGGACTATAAACCATGCAATAGTCACCAAGTGCATCGTGGGTTTAACTTCAAAGCTCAGTCACCAAAGCTGTTCAGTTCAACTTAAGCTACAGACAAAAACCTCCCTTAACACACTAACCACATAAAACTTGTTTTTCTTGATACTTTCTGGGAAATTAGTACGAAAACTGTTAGCTAATCAGGTTTATTCAATCTTCTTCTTCTTTTTTTTCCCCTGGTGGGGGCCGTGGTGGAGAGGTGGTGAGATAACACCTCTCCGGCGGGTCCTGGGTCTGCCCTGGGGTCTCGGGTCCAGTGGGATGTACCTGATACAGCTCTGCCAGAAGCTGACCTGGGGGCATCCTTGTAAGGTGCCCAAACCACCTCAACCGGCTCCTCTTGATCTGGAAGAGCGGTGGCCTTACTACGAGGATCTTCAGAGAATATGATTCCAAGATACTTAAACTCCTCCACCAGGGGCAAAGCCTATCCTCTCACCTGAAGGGAACATCCCACTATTTTTCAGGAGAAAACCATGGCGTCGGACCTGGAGGCGCTAATCTGTAATCTGGTGGCTCAGTGGTTAAAGCACTGCGCTACTGACTGGTCATGAGTTCACCATCAAGCTGCCACTCTTGGGCCCTTGAGCAAGGCCATTAACCCACGACTGCTCAGTAGCGTCCTGTCTCAGTTGCACGTCGCTTTGGATAAAACGTCGGTCATATTAATTAATGACCCAAGTACCCCGTACTCACGCAAATACCTCCCACAACAAATTTCAAATTTCACATGATCTTAGGCCATCTCCGAATCCACAAAACACATGAAGATGGATGGATGAGCATACTCCCATAATCTTTCAAAAAGCTGTGCAAGAATAACCAGCTGGTGCACTGTTCCATGGCCTGGGTGGAAGCTGCACTGTTCATCCCGAATCCTAGGCTCTACTGCTGGATGGTGTCTCCTCTCTAGAACCCTGTCTGTGAGGTTCCGATATCCAAATGCCAGCCTTGCAGCATTTTGGAAGTGTGTAGGGTTGCGGGTTTTATATTCTAATTTACATATTTCTAAAACATTTGGGGACGTGCTCCAATAGGAAATTAATCAGTGACAGGATTATTTGCTTGATGCAGCCTGAAGTGAAGCGGAGTTACTGCTTCCACCCTGAAATTGATTATTTTCTAATAACAGCACATCCTGAAGCGCCTTATTCCTCAGCAATTTGCCAGCGTTGTACAAACCGAAGTAATGTAGAAATCGGTCACTTGAAGTTTGCTTTTCGGTATTCCCCTTTTGCTTCTGTCGCAAAAACGTCACCACATTGCTCCGAACGACAACAGCTGAGCAGAAAAGGCTGATCAGGGGCTTAAACGCAAAATGTTTGGCTTGTATTATTAGCAACAGACGCAGATTCAGTGCATTATGGGTTCATGCTGAGAGCAGCTGGACAAATCCAGCATCAAATTTCCGTCTGTCCTCACCGGGAGATTTTTGTTTTAAACCGCTCGCGAGTGCAGCTGATGCATATAATCAGGTATTCTCGAGCACCTTCTCTCCTCGGGGACATAATTCTCGGGAGTTAAAAGCTGTGGATTTGGATTAAAAGGCACGAAGGGCATAGCAGGAATGGAGCGCATCAAATATTAACCAGACGACTGTAAACACAAAGTGGAAATCAAAGGCTGATGATCTCTCCCTCGCTCGCTTTCTCTCTCTCTCTCACTCCGTTTTCACACAGCTGACACAGAGCAGAGGTGGGAGTGTTAATTTCCTTCACATAGATAAGACCGTGCAAGACAGACAGAGAGAGGGAGAGAAGAAAGGAGATTCAGGTCTTACCGTAGTGTGCTTGGAAGGCCTGGGGTTTGACGACCTGATTGCAGTGGCTGCACATGACCAGGTAAAAGTCGTCCTGCGCAGGACACTGCCCGAAAATGGGCATATCTGCGTGAGGGAAAAAAAAAAAGAAAAGAAAAAGTTAGGCTCAAATGCCTCGACTTCATGACAGTATGCACAAACTGTTACAAAAGATTTCTTACAGACACAACTATTTTAAACTCTCTGATTGCCACTGGCAGGCAATACAAAAAGATATACAAAACACCGCCGCTCATAAGGGCTCCGGGAACGGCGCCAATGTTTGGGTGTGTGAGCCGTGTTATCTGTATAAATATTTTCCAATGAAGACCCGAGAAATTTTCTTTTCACGCAGCCTGGGCAACGTCCAGGCCTCAACAGGAAAGGAGAGGGGAAGAGGAGAAAAAAAAAACGAAAACGCTAAACTGCTGAACGAGGCCACACACAGACGTACTCGGATGTGAACATGTGGAGTTATGCAGCAGCTCGGCTCTGGTGACGTCTCCAAGAAAGAGATCGGCCTGTTTGGCAAGCAGGCAGGCAGACGATTGCTCTCGGCTGAACTCGTGCTGTTTTTATAGAGTTGAAAAAAATACAGCAAAGACAAGCTACTAAGCCAGCCATTCTGAAGCTTGCCTCAGGGAAGTGAGATAGGGAGAGAGAGAGAGAAAGACAGAAAGATACACAGGGAAAGAGAAAGGGAGGGACTCCCAGACTCAATGCCAGCCTGAAAAACCATAGAATCTATAAGCCCTGGAGTCTATACTAAGCATCTGCTCTGGTTAGATACACACCAGCGCTTTGTCACTCTTTGTCACTATGCAAACCTGTGCAACACAAATAACCATGCCAAAGACGCCTAAAAGCCGTGCGAACGTAAAACAAGCCAGGACGTTCCTTACTAACACCACATTTTAACTTACGTGACCAAACCGGCGATTACGATCCAGTGCCAATTACCCAACAAAATGCAAATACTTCTAATATCTTCTACCAAACCCAGAAAGAGAAAAAGAATGTGATTTGTTTATTTGCAACGTATTCAAATTTGCTGAATGGCGACACACACGTGGACCTGCTCTGAGAAAACACATGATTATACGCGAGGGTTGTTTTCCTTTCCCAGAAACCAGCACGCACTAAGATTTGAGATTCATCTCCGAATCGATCCATGACATGAACATAAGCATGAGCAGGATTTTTTTTGATCATTAATTTTGAATCCTTCACACAATCGGGATAATATCTAAATTAAAGTTTATATTCAACTGTCATCAGTCAAGCAAAGAAAGGAGGGAAAAGAAGAAGGGGGAAAAAAAGCTACAGGCCTCAAGCTGATCGGTGTTCACGGGATAAATAAAAACAAAGAAAATGTATAAATATTCTTTTTCTTTAATTTTATATTTATCGTCTGATGATTTATGAGCAATTATTTTATTTAATTATTCGGAAACATTTCATTTGAATGTTTTTTTTTTTTTTTTTTTAGCTAAAACAATCACTACCACTATATTTATTTTATGGTTACTTTATTATTATTTTTACAATTACTGATTAAGAATTTCAGTGACACTTTTTGTCTGGTTCTTCCTTTATGTTGTTGTTGCTGCTTTTCCCCCTAAAGCTCTTTCAGCTGCATTTTAATGCATGCTGTATAAATAACTTCATTATTCTTAAAAATATTATTATTAACAAGGTCACTGATTAAAATTCAGACGCACTAAACTAAACAGCACTATCACATGTGTTTCTCAATAATGATTCACAAGTCCCAAACTAATTAAGGCGAGTGTGAAGGAAGTGCTCCAGTCCAGCTCCTCTCTTCGGGTTTCTTAACAGCTAGCGGTGCTTTAATGACGCTTTTCCCGGCACTGAGCTCCGTGTGGGAGCCGCTCGCCGGCGGTGGATGATTCAAGGCCCCCCATTATACTTAACACACTTCAAGTGGCACTTACGCTAAATCAAGTGCTCTACCAGTCCCTTCATGCCTTAATAAACACTAGCAAGAGTAATAAAGAGCCGGCGGCTGGAGGTTTTAGCCATGGAGCTAAAAAGGTCATAATAGCATCCTGGTGCAACCATTATTATTATGAGCAGGGCTCTCCAATCTGATGCTGCTCTAATGGAGTCTGTACAGATGACTAATCTGGGCAAAATAATTGTGCAACTTCTGGGGAAAAGCATGTAGCATGAGTAAGTCTGCTGGATTGGTTTGGCCATGGCTGTGAGAAAGATGGCCTTTTGATCAGATGTCAAGGGCACTTGGGCAACTACAGTCTAATTACACACATTAGAAAGCACGGGCTGAGCATCACTTGAGCAAGAGGGCATGCCGTCACGCTGAGAAGGTCCAGATGGCTCTTAATAAAAACTGAAAATAAGAGAAGTAGCAAATCCACTGGACATCGGTTTAGAGAACAGATTAGCAGGCTGGACAGGGGGAAGAAAAAAAAAAAAAAAGAAATCTGTGTATGAGGAAAAAGAAAGCAAGAGAGAGAGACAGAGAGAGAGCTGATAATTCTCCAGCCTCTTCACTGCGGTGATAAATGTACCACGATGAACTGTCTTTAGAAGCCCCGTGTGCAGAGCGAGTCAACACATGGATTGCACGGTCTGATGAGTGTGTGTGTGTGTGTGTGTGTGTGTGTGTGTGTGTATATCTCCAGTCAGTCACAGCCCACCTCACTGTGCAGCTCAGCTTTTAGTCACATTCTGACGATGACTGTACAGAGTTGTGTTTGCACCTGCGCTCAAAAGCATGTCGTATAGCACAGATTAGTATCCATCCTTTTATATATAATCTTATATTATATTATATTATATATATATATATATATATATATATATATATATATATATACACACATATATACACACACACACACACACAGTCAATATTTATCATGTTGCTGTTATAAGAGAAAGAGAGAGTAGCTATGTGAAAAAGCAGCATGCTGAGCAGGAAAAAAATCTATTCTTATTATTCAGCACTGTATTAGGCAAAAAAACAGACAGTTGTTTTATTTCGCTGGGCTCAGCAATGCCACAGTCATCTGTGTCGTCATGTATGATGAGGTTATGAAAGGTTATGGAGGGAGTGCCACAGAGGTAGCAATGTAACGTGTTTACGACAGCAGGGGATTACACAGGCAAAGGAGTTTCAGGGTTTGCGTTTGTTTTCCCTGAAGAAACGGAGGCTGTCTGATTTAGCGAGTCCAGACGAGGAGGGCTGTGAAATTTCTTTCCATCTGTATTTTTAAAACAAGTCAGCGGTGCGGTAAGCGTCTGATCACACACCGTGACTACCCGTAACAACGCTACACTGGAACAAGGACAAAGCTTCAGATCAGTGATCCAGTCATGAGCGCAGGGTCAACAGTCAACACCATCGTTTATTTCGGAAGAAACTTCAGGCAGACTGTACATTTCAGATATCTATATCTATACACAAATGATTTTCACAAACCGATGTGGAAAATGAGAACGACCCCAGAGATAACAATATTCCAAGGAGTTCATGTGACTTCAGATTAAAAAATAAAACAAAGCAATAATAGCTTGGCTATCATTGGTTCATGGATGGCATCAAGGTTGCTTTTCCACTCCTCAGGCCATACAGGATGGGGAGCTGTAAATACTAAACTAATTAAAATCACAGAGGCCACGAGTGGACTGCGAGTAGATCGGAGGGGTCAGGATTTTAAACACCTCACGCTACAGGATAATCTGGGAACATAATCATTCAGGACCAGCCTAAAATCATGACAGCTTTCGTGATGGTCTGGAAAATCAGGTTGATTGTACTACAGAGCGGCCCAGGAATAAAGCGATTCAGAATCCACGCAAGAAAACTAACCATCCGTCTAATCTTCATGGAAGAATTTCTTTTTATTATTATTATTAAAGCCCCTGCAACACACAATCAGTCTGAATCCCAAATTCAGTGCGTAGCGTCTAACAGAATGGTGTTTACATACTGCACTATGCGTCCAAGAAGCGTCTGCTGGAAATGCGATCACTTTTTAGACGCTTTGTTTTAGAAAACCGATAGATGCCAAACATTTCCTACCCAGAGCAAACTCATGTCGACACAGAGACAGACACGGAAAACTCCACAGACTGTAACCTGAGCTCAGGATCCGAACCCTGGAGCTGAGAAGCAGATTCACTACCTGCTACACCACTCATCTATCATATCCAGATTATACACACACATGAGAGAGGTGATTTAAATTATTAGATGAAGTGCAACGGTAAACTGATCACATGGAAGATGCATATACAGAGTCTGAAAAATTTGGGTGTGTTACTGAATTCAAAGCTTCTACAGTTTTACGCCGATCTACAGCTTCAAAAGACATGGGAACTGGAACGAGGGCGGAGCTGGTGCCAGGGGCGGAGCTGGTGCCAGGGCATCTTCTAGCAGTAAACTCCTACAGTTGACTTCTCTCTCTCTCTTTTTTTTTTAAAGAGCTAGAAATAAAATATGCTCTTTCTTTACCTGAGGTGGTGAACGATTAGAACATTAGCTCATCAGCGTGTGTTTGGGCAGGTAGTGGGCGTGGTCGGAGCGGTTTCCCGTAGACGCATTAAAATTTCTGATAAATGTGAAAGCGAAACAGAAATGACAACCTTCAACACTATGCGCCATGTAACTCTTGTAACAATTAAAGCTCAGACTTGCTTAAAAACAGAGCTGATTCTAAATCAGGTGGGACCCGTATATTTTGCACCTTTAAGATGCAGCTTTCACCTGAGAACGCGGATCATAGTGCACCCTTAGAAATAACTCTCAAGCGTACATCTTTCGTATCACCCCTTCATCAAGGAAAGGCACTGTGTAGTAGCTTCTTTTCTGAGATCACAGCAGCTTTCACTTGGGATAAACAATGCCAGAAAGTCCGTTCCCAATCAATACTAGCCTGGAGCTGTTTGTTTCCTCTCTGGTCAAGCGCCGGCTGATAAACTGACACGTTCCCGTTCTGCAAGTTCTCTTCATTCGGATTGTAAATCGTGAAACGTTTCCGTTGCTCTCCGCACACTAGCTCCATTGTGTTCCCGTGCAAATGTGCTGTTAGATAAACGATCCTCACAAGTACAGCGTGTAACTGCTTCAGGCACAAAGAAAGAGAAGGTTTGATGGAGCGGAGGGAGTAGACGTCTTTAATGACGTATGAACAGCCTAGTTGTAATATTCTATGGCTGGTGGCCTAAGTATTCACCCCTCTTGACCTTTTCCACGTTTTGTATGGTTACAACCTGGAGCTGGGATTTTTACCATTTGATTTACGCAACATTCGAAGGGGCACGATATATATATTTTTTTTATTGTGACACAAAGGTTCATTAAAAAGCCTCAATGAAAAAACAAAGCGTTTGTTGGTATAACTAGCTTTGGCTGCAATTGCAGATGCAAGTGTTCTGAGATATGTCTCTACCTGTTTCAAACAGCTGATTCCTGATATTTTTGGCTAAACGGCTCAAACTCTGTCAGATCACATGAAGTGCACTCAAGTCAGAAACTCTCGATCTGGGCTTTGACTGGACCAAACTAACTCTACATTCACACCACCAAGCGACAAACAAACAGTTGCTCTTTCGTGTTCTATTTACACATGACATGGAGCCACATCGACAGCAGCAAGTGTCACTGACAAAGTGACAGTGCGATATTTGAGGAAGGAACAAATGACACAGTGAAGCGACAAATCCAAAGGATTGGACTGAAAGATGCCTTGGACCGAACCTATGGTGGGTGCGGTTCGCTGTTTCTTCAGTTCCCCAATCACAAACTTTAGTTTCGTACCTGTAATTAGCTATAATATAATTATAACCATGATTTGATCTTATCCTGTCATATGCGATGTCTCATTATGAAGAAAATAACGCTCAGAAGGAAGTAGCATTTGCTGGTGCGTCTAGAGTGCGCACATAGAAAGTACAGACAGCCTGCTCTGAAGCATGGCACATAAGTGTATCAAACAACTCAATTTTACACTGATTAATGCAGTATTTAATTCGTGCTTAACTAGTTAGCTTTAGAAGTTATATATATATATATATATATATATATATATATATATATATATATATATATATATATATATATATATATATATATATATATATATATATAACTGCTACAGACATCTGAACTAAAAAAAAACAAAAAAAAAAACCTTTGGACAGTGCAGACCAATAAGCAGCAACAGAAGTCGTCTGTTCACACCCACAAGAGACTACAAGCGACGTGTCACCTGTTTGTGTGAATGTAGAATAAGATATTCACGTTCTCGGTTTTGAACCAACCCGAGTAGCTATTGCGACACTTTAACTGCATTTAACTAATAATCTAACTTCCGATGGCAAGTACTTGCCCCAAAACTCATTTAGGGGATGGATATTTTTGCAATCATGTCTTTATTTTCAATTTATATTGATTTTGCCCCCTCATCAATATTATGGACTATTTTGTGTAGATTCATGACATATAATACCACGTAGAGCAATTTCATTTGCAGATTATAACACTATAAAATGTGGAAAAAGTTCAAGGGGGGTGAATACTTATAAAAGATACTGTATGTCTCGCTCTCTGTCACTCACCATTTTTTATTTATTTATTTATTTTTTTTTAAAAACACAAACACATGGTCCTTCTTAAATGTCCTCTATATCACAAAGTCAACTGTGGAGTAAACTTGATGCCTGCGCTGTGCTTTAGACAGGCCTAATGACGCGGAAACAGAATTCATTATTTAATAATTGGTCATTATAATGAAGAGGTGAAAAGCTGGAGGATGAAGGAACAGGAATATGACTATGACTCATCAGTAATACATTTAAACAAAGATTTGTTGATCTTGTGTTAACATGGAGAATATGTTTGTTAACTCTATCAGTATGGTAAAATCAGCTGTTGTCAGTTATTTTATTATTATTTTTTTTTTATATAAACACACTACACACTATGTATTTGCAATAATTGTATTTCGCAACTGAGTTTTAAAACCTCAGTAAGCTTTTCCAAGAATCTGGAACCGTGTCGTGCTTCTACCGAAATCATCAACAAATTGTTGAGCCACACGGCTAAGAGTTGTTTTTTTTTTTTTTTTCATATTTTAAACCTGAAACTCATAATGCTGGTGAACTTTCACAGCTTTGCCAAAGGTGAGACAAAATTGACACTCATAAGGATTTAACGAGAAAAGAAATGTAAACCCTTTGGGACTTTTTTCCCCCCAAGCAGGAAGTACCAGAACACTTGGTGCCTAATAAATGGTCTGGTTTGTCAGTGTCATCTTTGTGTCATTTTATTAATACCAGCGCAAACGACTCTCTTTAAGGCATAAATATTACGGCTTTCTGATCAAGTGTGAAAGAAAGAGAGAGAGCACCCACCGTCTCTGCACAGTCGCATGGCTTCTCGATTCCTCCCGCATTCTTTAAAACTTTCTTCTGGTTCTATGCCTACGGAGACGAGTCAAAAAGAGACGCGTTAAAAAAAAAAAAAAATGAAATTGGTAGACTGTTAAATAAACAGGGTACAGTTTATTCAGTAATCATCAGATACTGTAGGATAAACAGATAAACATGTAAACAACCAAGTAAATATCTACAATATCTAAAGACGGAAATATTTACTCAGTCAGGCATAAAGCCAGGCAGGATACCTGATAAACAGGTAAACCGCCAGGTAAATAGTTAAACAGTCAGATAAACTCTTTAATAAACAATTATCAGATATATAAGCAGGGAGAGATTCAGAAAAACAGTCAGGTAAATGGTCAAATAATGCACTCAACATTCATTTAGCAAAATAAAGTCAGGTATTTCTTCTGATACACATTCATTCATTCAATCAGGTGTCGGATAAATAAGTCAGCTGTCAGATAAATAGCTAAATAATCAGGAAATATATTCAATAAACAGATTAACAGATATATGAGTAGGTAAAGAGTCTGATAAAGGAGTAAACACAGTTAAGTAAACACTAAGTAAACATTTAGTAAATAGATAAGTAGTTATTTGGGTAAAGAGTAGGCAGGTTAACTGTGCAATCAACAGGTGAACATTAATTCAGTCAGTCAGTCACTTAGGTAAACTAGTAAACAGCTAGTAAACAGCTCAACAGTTTGATCAACTGGGAGCCAGTCAAGTAATCTGTATGAACCTGTATGAATTAGCAGGAACCAATTAATCAGTCAGACAGTTAGGTGAACAGGTTAATAGTTAGTGAACAGTTTGATAAAGTAGTAGTTATTTGGGTAAACATTAGGGAGGTAAACTGTGCTGTATAAACAGGTAATAAAACAGGTCAACTGTTAGTCAGTCAGTTAGATAAACATGTAGCCAAATGTTTACAAAACTGATAAATAGATAGATAATTAAATATAACATCTACATCTATCTTTATAGATATGTCACGTAAAATATTTAATCAATAGGTCAATAGTATGTTAAACAGGTAGCCACATTAGGGAGGTAAACTATGTGGCATTAACAGGTAAACTGTGCTGTATACACAGGCAAACCGGGAGATAAATACGTAAACTGGGAAAGACAAACAGGTAAACTGGGAGAGATAAACAGGTAAACTGGGAGAGATAAACAGGTAAACTGGTGGATATAAACAGGTAAACTGGGAGATATAAACAGGTAAACTGGGAGAGATAAACACAGTGAGCTGACTGACTGGTAGTCGGATAATCAGGTAAACACTTGCTCTGCTGTCGCTACTTTACTGCCGGCTGCCTTTTTTTTTTTTTTTTGGACTCGTTGCTATGGGTTACGGCTCGAGCACTCACCGTCGGTCGCGTGCAGCTTCACGGCGTCCACCCAGCAGCTCCACGCCTGGCCCAGCATGACTTCCGGACTCGGGAGAGACGCCGCGCGCTCGCCGATGGCCGCCATTGCTGACGCGCCTTCAGTCCGCTGCTGCTGGTGTCTGGGCGGCGCTCTGGCGCGCTGCTCCGCCCGCGGCTCGCCCTCCTCGGCCTTTTCCGACATGCTTCACCGCTAGAACGGAGCGCGCACGCACGCACACACACACACACGCAAACACAAACACATATGCATACAGCCAGTCAGCGCTCTGGTTAAACACACCGAGGGGCGAATCCGCGCTGTTTCCCCTCCTCCACCTCTGAGCTGAGCTCGGGACTCTCGGATATGAGCACATCAATCACTGATTTAACACGGTTATGGACGGATTAAAACTTCGGCCCCGATCACGTGAATTGCCAAAAAACACACACACACACACACACGTGTGTTCATACGAAAGATTGGTTTTCGTGTTCATTAAAACAGCTGATGTGGAAAATCCCTCTCTCTAATGCATTCAAGCGTCACTGAGGAACAATTTACTGTACACAACTCAAACAAGTCAAATGTACTTTTTATAGACAGATAGACCGATAGACAGATAGACAGACATGCTTAAAAGTACACTCAGAAAATGTAAAGCGGTTAAAGGAAAACTCAACCCTGAAATAAAAAGATATTTATATAATATAGGAAATCATAAAATAAATAACTGTAAAGTTTATAAAAAAAAAAAAATAAAAAAAAAAGTAACAAAAGGTCAGGCCAGAATTTCATTACAAAATAAATCTCAAAGTGTCTGTGAGCAGGCCACTCGAGTTCTTCCACTCCAGCCCTGGTAAAGGTCGTGTTCCCGGCGCTGGCTTTGTGCACAGGGGCCTTGTCATGCTGGAGCAGGTCTCAGCCTCTCAGTTCCAGAGGGAAAATGTAACGCTACAGCATGCAAAGTCATTCTATACCATCATGTGCCTCCACACAGTTGGGGAAGAACCACATAAGGCTGTGATGTTCAGGTGTCCGCAAACTTTTGGCCATACAGTGTTAGTTACATGTCAAACCTTTGCTTTAAAATGAATTACATTTATAAGGGAACGGTTACACGCCAGTCACCTGACTGATAGAACTCGTGCTCACATGAGACTCAATATAACTTCAAAAAATGTTTTATTTTCCATTTCTTTAATAAATAATAGTATATTTCAATTTTTCAGTTTCTGCATCAACTACACCAACACTTTAGTTCGCGCATTAGTTCAAAAAAGGCAGCAATCAAGAAACCGACAATGCAGTACAATCCGGTGCAGTAAATATTAATTTCTTGAATTTCAGTATATTCATATCTTGTATTTTTTATTTTTTTTTACCTTAATCACAATCCCCCGTTGTTTAAAAAGTTTTTAGGTGCCAGTGTACACAGACAGTGAACACATCTTTCCCGTCTGCACTGAATGCTGGGTAAACAGTGAGAACTCGCATATTACGATATGGATTTTGTGTGGAATGAGTCCTAAACTACAACCATCAACTACTACGGTGCAATTACAATTACACTGAAGCCTAACTGCTGTACATCTTTTTTTTTTTTTTTCTTTTCATTTTCATCCTCGAAAAAGGTCAAAAGCAACTGCGAATATACGCTGCCTCACACGCTTGCATAATACATACGCCTTAAAAAAAACAAAAAAAAAAACGCAGGTTACTGATCTGCTCCGTGTTGTGAATAAATCTCTTTCTTTTGCCTTGGTACACGATCCAACCTACACTTCAGCCTCGCCTCCACCTTCTAGTGAAAAGTGTGTGTGAGATGGACCTACACGCAGAGAGAACAAACAAGAGTCATTTCATTTGCATAGATAAAAAAAATGATAGAGATTGACAAAGCTTTACGGATGCTTTGGGTATTTTTAAATCTGCATTTATATAATACTATCCTAATCGAAATATTAAAATTCATATATTATGAGCAGAAGATTGGTCTAGAAGTGAGTTACAAACTTTGATCAAGATTTGCTTGCTTTGCTCACTGATTGTTTTTATCTCCAGCTGGCCTCAGATATTAACTCAAGGGCTGACTTGTGCCAGCGATGTGGAACAGACCATAAAACTACAGGCAAGTCAGCCACAGGTGCTCAGTGATGGCCTGACGGCGTCCGACGATCAGCTTGGTGTCTCAGGGCCCTTTCGCACCTATTCGTTCGTTTTGAGGAGTCGGAAGCAAAGCTAAACTGATTCTTTTGGTTGTGTGTTAATTGATTTAGTTTCACAATGCACATACAGTATACGAACCAAAAGGCCAAAAAGAAAAAGAAAGAAAGAAAAAAAAAACACGCTGGCTGAAGGGTGCGCCGAGCTGAAAATAAACATCTTTCATTCATTAGTCAGAATTGTGAGCAAACCTCTACCAACTGCAGAGAGAAATCATACAAGACTGGAGAACATGGAGCTCCATAAAGTACTTGCTAATTATAGAAATCCAGCGCTTGTTTCCTAAACCCACATGGCATTTCTGCAGCGTTACAGCTCTGTCCTTTGGCTCAGTTTAGCAGCTCACATCCACAAGCCCAAACACACGGCACGTTTGGTTCACTCCCTGCAGCCGATTCAGAGTCGAATCACTTTCTCACTGCGCTTCGAGTTCACTTCGCGAGACCACCTCGCTCAGACGCTCACGGATTCCGCACCCGAGCACGATCTGCCTGAAGAACCGCACCGAGACGGAGAACGCAACCAGGGCTCCATTCAAACAGACTGCATATGTAAAAGAACCCTCATGCTAAACCTGTTAGCTCCTACACATCGCCTCTGACTTCAGTATGACCTTATAACAGGGAGACACTGTACTGGATATTAATTGCTATGACAGCGTTGGCCTTTGCAAAAAACCAAATGAGTCCAACTAACCATGCCACTGTGTGTGTGTGTGTGCGCGGTGATCATCCTGACCGGATCCCAGACCCTCCAGCTTAGTTCACGTGATCCAAATCATTTTGGTGAAAATAATGCAGCCATCTTTAAACATTTCTTTACCTGCCTAATAAGTACAGAGATAGTGCTTTAAAAGGACTTTTTACAGATTTTAAAACGCAGCCAAGTCTCAATCAGGAAGGTCTTACGTGTAGATCAAAGGTCGTGATCTACTTTTTAGAGAGATAAACAATGCAGCCGTGTAGTAAAAACACTGTGATTACAGAGCCAACGAGAATTCACCTAAGTCACACATCATCAGAGTGTTTTTTTTTTTATTTAGTTGTTAATCCAATAATGAACTACAAAAGCCAAAAATGATGTTTATATACAGTTCAATGTCACACAGCTGTAGCTCAGTAATAAGATGTACTGCGTATCATGTATCCAGTCTCTTATACCACAACTTGTTTCGAGATGTTCCACAACATTAAATGGATAAAAAGTACAAATGTCGTACATTAACAAATAAAAATGCAAATACGGTCAAATTGCTGGAGTATAAGACAAATAAAACACTTCGGGACATGATGTTATTGGAAAATAATCCACTTCGAGGTGACTCCGCTTCATGTCATGCTGCATCACACCACTCCGCTGTTGATTATTTTCCCATGATCGCATGTCCTCAAGTGTTTTATTCCTTACCGTTTTGCATATCGGATGCTGCTATTAGAGCACAATTGTTTTAACCCCCCTAGGGTTGTCAAAGTGCATCTGATCTTCTTCTAACATCTCATACCTATTGAAAAGTGAAAAACAGAACTCCGCAGCCCAAATCAGCAGATCCTCATCGGCTTTGGCGATTCCGCTCGGCCACGCGCGCTGAACACAGGACCTGCAGGATACACGGCAGAGGCAGAGAGGGAAAGCTGATCGTATTGTTTTCATCGTCCGCGCACAATAATCGCCATTTAGGGAGTCGGCCGCGTGTCTGCCAACAGGAGATGCCGCTCGGCTGAAGGCCAAGTGAATCTGGTTGTGGCTTTCTGGTACATGAGCTACTTATGGAGCAACCCGCCGCTACAGAGTAATCCGATCCAATAAGCACTATCCCTGGTTAACCACCTGAGAGCTCTGCAGTTGGCATCCCGTTAATCCCTCTTCCAGACAAAAAAAAAAAAAAGTGCTCTGAAAACTCTTTGGGCTTTTTAGCACATTTTAAGCTTTGATACATGATAAGGCAGTAATTATCTATAGTACAGACATATGTAAAGAACTCTGCAGTAAAGGCTTTCTGTATTTTAAAGCAAACGAGCATGGTACGGAACAGTGTACGGATATTAAGAATAGAAAGGGTGTATGCATAAGAAAGAATGTGCATAAATGTCACTCCTCTGCAAAAGAAATATCACTTTAAAATGTTATACGCCACGCCTGACATTATCGCAAGCAGTGGAAATGGCATTTATGCAAATGGTGATGGTGTAGGGTGGTTATTCAGCGTGACCACAGGCCTGCAGTTTGCGTAACCGGTTTAAAAAAAATAAAAAACTCCCCTTAAAGTAGATCTTAGGAGGCTTTCCGCCTTTCTGGCAACAGCAAGAAATCGAACACACAATCTAATAGACAGCCGGGTGAGTGATTTGAAATGATTTCGTGATTAACAGATGTGAATATATCACGATACTGATGTACCGTCTTATTGCCCTATTAGTAAATCCAATCATATCGTAATCACGGCAGATTCGGTAGTATCGTCAAACATCGAACCGAAATTGTATCGTATCGATCTACACCTCTACGTAGCATATCCCTGAACGAAGCCTTAAAGAAAATTTTGATAAAAGTCATGAATATAAAGAGGTAATGAGAAATAATAGTCACTAGTAAAATCTCTGTTTAATGAAGCCACTGTTCATCAATCCCATTTCAAATGTATACACAGTTATGGGCTGAATGCTCAATCAGTTCCTACTGTTAAAATAGTGCACTTAATACAGGGTACAAGCCACTCTTAGGTATCCTGTGTAGTGCACTTGTACAGGAAGAACTGTGGTGTTTGGTATTCAGCCCTAACTAAACGCCTACATTTTGAGTAACGCGAGGATTTCATGTTTCATATTTAGCAGCAACAATGTAAAGAAGAATATATTATTATAATATAATAATTATTATGTTAATAATAACTATTTTAAATGTTTCTAAATACAACTAGAACATGCCTGAATTAAAAGAAATTGCACAAAAATAAATAAAAACGGCAGTTATGTGAGCAAACCGCGTAGTTTTTCGGTAAAAATCTGGTTAGTTTTACAGTTTCTGTTGCAGTTTTGAACAGAAATGGTTTCACATAATGATGAAATTGTCCTTTTTGTTGTAAGGGTCATTTCTAAAGTTTGTTTTTGTCCGTGTTAGTTAGCTGTCATTGCTCCATTCATTCAGAGGCCTGCTCTAGTGAGAGAGTTGCTCACTTCACTAGAGCAAGTGCACTCGGACAGAGTGAAGGCAGGAAAAAAAATGGCGAAACAAAAACAAACCAGAAAAGTGCAGCTGATAACAAAGTCACAAAATGTCCGACAAATTCCCGTCGAAATATCACGGCGTTAAAAGCGGATAAGATTTAAACTTAGATAAGAATTACGTCACCAAAATAAAATGTTACTGCCATTTGAGGAGGAGGAGGAGGAGGAGGAGGGGCAGGGGGGCGCGCGCGCTAGCAGCAGATTAGCTTCTCTGCTAACTGAAGCGTTAGCCTGTTAGCATCAAACCCCGACTCTGTGTGGCACGTTTAGCTTCTGCGCTAGCAGTGGGTTAGCTAGCGGGCTAACTGAAGCCATTTGCAGCTCAGCGTTAGCATCGCTAGCATTAAAACTGTCCCTGTTGAGCAGCAGAACAGCCATTAGCAGCTAACGCCGCTGTCATCTTTGTTCTCTTACCTACGTCCCGGACCTCAGAGATCCGAGCCAGGCTCCGAGAGCGAGCAGATGTGTGAGCCGTTCGAGGAGATTGAGAATGAGGCTGAGGGAGGAACGCGGAGCGGCGGTGCGGTGCTCAGGGACTGTGGAGGTCTTCACCAGGTGCTTCCATGTCTGTTTACCAGGCAGCATTCTGGGACCGAGCGCGTCACTTCTCCAGCGCGCATGCGCACCACGCCGCTCATCACTCCACCGCCACTGTCCGCCTGTCACCCGGGAACGGGCGCGTTTTCATCCCCTACCCGTAATACGGCTGAACCCAAATCCCGCGCGGTGATTGGTCGATAGTTCGAACTCACAAGCAGCAAGCTGATTGGATCGTGAACTGACCAATCCTGGCGTAGGATGCCAGAAGGAAGGGACATAAATAAATAAATAAATAAGAACCTAATAGGAACGGAAATAAATAAATAAATAAATAAAGTGATCGAAAAACACACCCAAGCAGATCTGCAATATTGACCAAAAAAAAAAAAAAAAACACCACTTTTTTCTTCATTTTTAATTGATGCAACATATTCTGTATGGACTGGAACACAAATCACTAGATATAAAACTTAAAATAAATAGATAAATATAAACAAATAGCATGATAAAAAATATTTATAAAATAAGTAAGCACAGCTGTGAATGATGGAGCCCTTTATGTTCACAGCAAATACTGTTTTTATTAGTATCTTCAATATTCCACCACTTTTACTTCTCTGACACATTCAAACTTATTATTCCTGAATTTTCTACGCAGAAAACCCAGCAGGCACACGGTGCTCGTGGAAGAATCAGCCATATAAGCATCGTTCTCCCTCATCTCATTCATTCTGCAGTTTGAATTCCTGTTTCCATGTTACTGAGTTTAGATTTGGAGCTGAACAACATCCTGGGTTTATCTTTAATAAACAAACAAACAAATACATACACACACACATACATACATATATACATACATAATTACAAAATTAAAAATCTAAAACAACAAGAAGGACAGCATCCTAACAATAGTAAATAAAAACAACAACAACAACAAAATCAAAATGTTTGATTGAGGCACTTTTTATTTTATTATTATTACATTATTATTACATTACATTACTATTATTATTAATACACCTAAGGGATTATTAGGTGATAATTAGCTACCAAATAAAATAACAAAATATAAATCAGGTCAAATAAAAAGGAATTGCCTGGATATGGGTAATATTACATTACCACCAATTTTATAAGAAATAAACCAAAACCTTTTTTTCCAGTCAATACGTTGAAGTAAGAAAAAAAATCCCTCTTTGTGTCATTTTATGTCCGGACTGTAACGGCTCAAGAGTAGAAAAGCTAATCCAGAGTTAAAAGCGCTGAGTGAAATAAAGGACACGCTCACAGGTGGCGCACTTCCAATCACTGCCTCTTATTTTGTTCCTTCCGGGAGTGTCAATAAAGTTTTATCGAAACATCTCACTACACACTGAGGAACAAATGGGCTCTATAACTGATGGTAAGACCAGGGTCATGTAGAGTAGCTAAAATTATTACATTGAAGTTCTTTGTTTTTGACGATGAGTGAAAAACACAGTGCAGATTTAGCCAGGTTTCTACAAACGAGCTGAAATCACTCGGTCGCTGTGTAGCTAACAGATTAGCCGAGGCGATGTAGCAGCACAGCTAGGGCTCCTTTATTACCAAAGCAACCGAAATTTGAATTATAATATATTTAATCTAAGTACATAGGAATGATAATATATAGACAAATGACGAAATATCTAAGTTAACATCACCTTCTATGTGGCAGATAGTAACAACAATAAGCCATAAGGAAGCCATAAGTTAGCATGTAAACGTATTCCCCAGACTGAATAACAAACCACTCACTGTTTCCTTTATAGGTTCACTACAGAGTGTAAGAAATAATGGCGTTTACAGAGTATATAGTGCACTCTTTTTATCAGTAGGAGTCATTTGGGATTCAGCCCACGTCCTGCTAAAATAGTGTTTTCAAGTACCAGAGAAAGAGAATAAAAAAAATCAGAATTCATAGTAAAATTAATAAAGTTTAGCAAATTAGCCAAAATAAGAAATCAGGAATAAAATCGTAATAAAATTATAGTGATATTTGAAGTTACATACACTTCAGTGCAAAAGTTTGCACCCCCAATATATTTTCTGGGTGGGAAAAGGGAAAACATCTTGACTTTTTTTGGGCGATTTTTTGTTACTTGCAATGATGAAGGCACATCTGCGAAACCAAACACTCTAATGTCCTGTTGGTAATAATCAAATGACTTTCCGTCTCAAGGGTGTGCAAACCTTTGCACTCAGACTATGTGTCAGCTTCTGTACGCTCCTGTGCTTGTCTTTATTGCAGATGAGGTCATTCGTAAGCGTCTGCTCATCGACGGCGACGGAGCCGGAGACGACAGACGCATCAACGTCCTCCTGAAAAGCTTCATTAAATGGTGCCACTCAAACGTGACGCCAGAAGAAGGGTGAACTAATCCGTCATATAATCCGTCATATAATCCGATCTAAGCTTTTACTAGTCACAGGTCAGTTACGCTGTTACAGACGTTAACGTTTGTCCCGTCCGCTTTCCTGCAGGTTTGCTCAGTACCAGAGGATGCTGGGAAGCTTGTCACAGTGCGAGTTCTCGATGGGAAAGACGCTTTTGGTGTACGACATGAACCTGAAGGAGATGGAGAACTATGAAAAGATCTACGCAGACATCGGTGAGAGCAGTTCCAGTGTTCGTGGATGTGATGTTTGAGCTTGGAAAGTGTCTCGCTGCCCGGACAAGCGTAGTAGCAGACACCCTACATTCACACTATTCAGGCAAACGTCTGTTTTCTGTGAACGTACGTGAAACACAGCCACAATTTCGGCGACATTTCAGTTGAGACAAAGCAAAATTTCAGGTCTGTGCAAATTTGATCTAAAATCTTAAAGCGACAAATTCAGACAATTGGCCCGATTGATTTCTTGGACAAATCCTGTAGTGTGACATTTCTTCAGTTTCAGTTAGTTCCTGGTTACTGTTTACACACAAAACATGAAAAATATACATCTACCCTTTTAAATCCAGACATGATCAAGTCGTTTACACGAAGTGCCGTATATTCCACACCAGACTGACCCATGAATATTTACCGAAGGCTGGAGAACCACCAAAATGTTAATATTGTAACACTCCCTTGACTGTAAAAGATATTTTTGTGGTCTGCCCTATTTTTAATGTCAAGAGACAACGCCTTTTATCAGGACAAACTTTGAAAGACTTGTTTTGTAAGATGGACCCAGGAAAACGTTTACAATTTCTATCACAAGTAAATTTAAAGAATTTCTTTTATATTTCTTTCATGTTTTTTTTTTATAAGCTGAATTTTATTGAATATCTGATGAGTATCTGTATTTGCCGTGAAATAGCCATGGAAGCTGCTGGTATCACAATAAACTTAAATACAAACAAACAAACACAAAACAATTTATCCTGTCATAGGCGACTCATTAAACATGTTTAAAGACATTACAGAGAAAATCAAGCTTGGACTAGAGATCGTCGGTGAGCTTTCTGAGTGATTGTAGCTAGTACAGTTAGCTTTTTCCAATCTTCTTTCCAAAAACTGTCCAGTTTCGTAGCCTCAGATTCCTGTTCTTGGCTGACAGGAGTGAAACCCTACGTGGTCTTCTGCTGTTGTAGCCCATCCGCCACATGGTTCGCCGTTTTGTGCGTTCTGAGATGCTTTTCTGCTCACCACGTTTGTAAAGAGTGGTTATTTGAGTTACTCTAGACTTCCTGTCAGCTCAAACCAGTCTGGCTGTTCTCCGGTATGGATGTGATGCTTCTTACATAATCCTTTATTGACTATATTCAGTCACATGGCTGCTGGTTAACTGTATTAGACCAGTGAAGTAGGAAAAAAGACTAAAACTGAATTAAAAAAACCAACCTACAGCCTGACTTTAACTTTAACCGTATTGATTACATGAAGTAAAAAATGATTATTCATGAGTGACTGGGTGAAACATGCATTATGTGTAGGAGCACTCCCAATATTTGATGGATAAATGATAGCATTTCTTTAAAAAAGTCAATCAGAGCAGTTCAATATGGACGCGTGGAGACGATTTAACAGTAATTCCCTTTACATTTTGATAGAATTGGAGCAGGTGAAATGTCTGCGTTTGAGGTTTGCACTCATTTCTGGTCTGTTTCCTCGACACAGAGCAAAGTATATCAGCCGCACATGAGAAAATCGCAGAGTGCAAAAAAGAGATCCAGAGAGCAAAGAGGATACGAAAGAACCGCCAAGGTGCGATTACTACGTTACATCTGTTGAAATAATAATAATAATAATTATTATTATTATTATTATACAAATAGAGAAAAAGTGTGATTTTCTTGTATTTTAGAGTATGATGCTTTGGCAAAAGTCATCCAGCAACATCCAGACAGACACGAAACAATGGAGTAAGTATAATTACTGTTTAATTAAGCACATAGACACGGTAATATACACAATTATATACAAAATTTCCAGATTACCTTAGTAACTGATAGTGTGGTATGATCCTGCCATCACAGACAGCTTGAAGCGCTGGACAAAGAACTTCAGCAGCTTTCACAAATCAAAGAGAATGTAGAAGATAAGGTAAGTCTCTGCTTCCTGGTCATTTTAATTCGTCTCTCTCTCTCTCTCTCTCTCTCTCTCTCTCTCTCTCTCTCTCTTTCATGCACCACAAAAAAAAGAAAAGAAACGGCACTAATTTTCACCTTCTTTTTTTCCCTTCAGCTGGAGCTGCGTAAGAAACAGTTTCACGTGCTCCTCAGTACCATCCAGGAGCTTCAGCAGACACTAGAGAGTGAGTCACAACTTCTGTGAAACCACTACACGGGTGCTCGTTAAAGCAGCTGGATCAGATGTTTGCTTAAATATCGAGAAGAAACACTGAAGAACGAATATTGACACTCTTCACTTCTGTCGTGCCGTAGTGTGGAGAGAGGTTGTTTCGGTGAAATCTATTCACGGTGAAAACCATTCACTTTAACAAACCACTTGCTGTTCATAGTTGGCAAATGTTATTCATGTCTTCCTTAGTTGTAGAGGGAGGGAAAAAAAGGGTGGACGGATCTGTAGCTCGGGATGAGCTAGGCTGATAGACGAGTAGGTTCGACAAACAGATGCAGAAAAAAAACCTTATGCATTGAATTTCACAAAGTGAAAGATTTCATTGGTATGTAGCTACCTGTATTGAACTTAATACACTCCGCGGTGGTGTGCCGCACCTCGGGGCTGTGATTATAGCGCAGTCTTGCGTATACCAACGCCTGCTGCACTACACACATCGGCCGAGTCGCCGACAGTAGATTGGTTTTTACTAGGCAGATTAATTAGCATGCACGAATGACAGACGGTCTTTTCAGAATCAGGTATGGTATTTAAAAACGTCTACCATAATATATTTATTATAACACTCCTGCTCACAATGCAGCTAAACACATCAACATAAAAACAGAGCCGCTAGCCAGACGCGAATAATATATTTTATCTGCGATGCAGGGACAGAGCACCACAGCTCAGACCCAAATGGTTCGGCAACGACTTGCGCTGTGCTCAATGCGCTACACTTTCCGACCAATCGGATTCCGGATTTCAGGTCTCCAGCCAAAAACGTGTGGTTAAATTCCAGTAGGAACTATTTTGTTCCTGGTTGTTTGAGTCAGGTTTATCATATTTTCATACTTCCTGCATTTCCATCAGCTGAATAATTGTTTTGAATTTCTGTTTCCTGTTTGGCAGATGATGAAAAGATGGAGAGTGATGAAACGTCCCAAGAAAGCCCAATGGAAAATGGAGATTAGTTTTTTTCCCCCTCTATATAGTGTTTTTTTTCCCCCTTTCCATTTCACATTTGCATAGTATCTTTTTAATACAATATTACAATACATTGTAATAAAAGTGATGTTTTCACAATCTTTTTTGTGTGTTTGTGTCTTACGTATATATATATGAATGATGAAATTAGCATGAAGTGATGAACTTACTATGAAATGATGAACTTGGCATGAAATGGCAGTGTGTAGTGATGCTCAAACCCAGGAGATGGTGCTGCTGTCACACATTAAAAGACAATTTCTCAGGACTGAGAGATAGAGAACATCTGTTAGACCTGTTCTGCAGGTTATAGAAAAGTGATAGAAATGGCTGTCAGGAAGAGCTGATCTTTCACCACTATCATAACAGAATAACACTCAGTAAAGTACTTCAAGATGTATACTTCTAATTACTTTAATATTTAATGACTGAACTGTTCATTATGTAAACTAATTTGTAAATATTGTAAAGAGAAGATCTAGCCGTGTGTGGTGATCAAGTGGTCAGGATGGATTTCTTCAGTCGAATGGCAACAGCATTGCCGAGATACTGATTCACTTCCTGTTGCTTATAGATTTGGTACACAAATGCGTTCCTGAGATATGGCCTGACTTCCTGTTTCCAGCAGCACCCCGAGTGAGCCAAAGACATGAACGTCCATAGGTAGTGTAAGGTCGTGGGACCAAAGACATATCTAAGGTTTTGAGTCAGTATGCAAAGGGTATGGTCACACTTCCTGTTTGGCGTCTTCTAATCTGGTTGTGAGTAAATGAATTTGATAACTTTTGTGATTGGAATATAATCTGACTACAAATCATCTTGGCATCATTGCATTTTCTTCACTGGAAAGAACCAGAGAGATTAGAAAAAAGAGAGGACCTTGTAGGTAGCACAGGTCACTATACAACACTTTCTTCAACTCCCCGTTCCAAGATTTCCATGCCCAAGCTGCAGTTCTGTTTGTTTAGCCTAAAGCAATCAATCCACAGACATTCAGTGATGGAGTTAAGACCTTTCACATCGATCGGCTCTAAAACAGCCATGCCCTAGGTCTGTTAAAGCCTATACGTCTAATCGCCCACACTCAAGTGTGTGGGACTTCATACTGGCAGTGGATTGTCAAGTGGGAGTCAAATGTTCTTTAACTCTGCTGGAAGAACCTGGTGAACCCTTTCGTGCCATTTTAATTTCTAACGAAGTGATGACAAACGAATGCTTTGGTGTGGCTTGTCTTGTTCTCCAGAAACAGGAAGTTCCATGCAAGTTTCTGATGTCATTTCACCTGCATACCCACATGTGACACTGATTACTGCATCTGTCACACCATGTTACGTTTGCATCCATTCATTTGGTGGAGACTTTTATCAAATCTGACAAGCAAGGCCAAATCCGGTTCAAACACAAAGCTGAAAAACCAAGTTTACACAATTTCCACCTTAACACAGATGTAGTCAAACAGCCGAGTTGTTTGATGTTTCAAAGCTACAAGACTATCATCACTAGCAAGTTAAGGGAGTCAATTTCACTGAAAATCTTTTCGCATAATTTTGACAATAGTCTGTGTTTAGAAATTTAAAGATGCATTAGTTAAGATTTGTGGGGGGAAAAAGGCCTCTAATGGTTAAATGGGTGGGGTTGAATAAGATTTGAATGATTTTTTTTTTTTTACTCATTGATCCTGCCCCCATTTCCACACATGTACACAAAGCTCCACCTCAAAATTTATGGTGGTTCACCTAGGTTTAGCTAGATGACTAACAAGAGGGCAACCCATATACAAACAAACATTCTGGACTGGAAGCCAGGTTTCCAAACTGTTTTTTTTACCTACATAATACACTTGTTCTGAGAAACTGGCTACATCATTTCCCACATTATTTGTACTAGTAAGAAATGATGGAGATTGGAAATATGGAATATTGTACCTTTAAGTGTAACATGTATATATATATATATATATATATTGTGTCTATACTGTGTATATCTGCATAGCTTTTTAATACTATTTCACCTTCAAAATTTTGTAGGTAGGGACTAAGGGGCATAGAGTAGCCAGTATGTTAGCACAGTTAGAAAAAAGTTCTTCAAGGGTTCTTCGGATAGGTCTTAGCTTCCTACCAGGGGTCCAACTTGAAGCCTTCTCTGTTAGAGTAAACTTGTGTTGTTGATTGCTACAGAAATTTTTTCATGGCTTCACCAAAGGGATAAAACCCTTAAGGGTGCTAGATGGAACCTTGGTCAGGTGTAGGTCAGGCTTGCGTGAGATGATACTGATTTGCAACAAGAACAAAAGTGATTCTGGGTGTCATTTTGGGTCAGTGGTGACTCAGCTATTGGACTACTAATCAGAAGGGTACGAGTTTGAATACCAGAACTACCAATCTATCACCACTGGGCCCCTGAACAAGGCCATTAGCCTTCAGCTCAGTTGTAAGCCGCTTTGGATAAAAACATGGCCGTCTCATAACATCTCAGCATTCAGTTACACAGTGATGTTTTGTTCATGTTTAAAGATTACAGTAAGTCACACTGTGTCCTAAAACATTTTGGAAGGTCTGTGCGACATTACTGAAGGACTGAATGAGCAGATATTTGTGGCAAAGATTTTACCTACTAGTACCTACTACTCGGGTACTGAAATAAAGGTAGCAAACTGTACTTTTCTGTAAAATACTGTAAAATATTTTAAGGCACATTTTTGGACCTTAAGGACCACTACCTTAAAGGAACACAACTTGCACATGCACAAGGTCCAAAAGAGGATGACACCACTCCACTCCACTCCATTCAAGGAAATGTACAGTTTGTTACCTTTAGTTCTGAGAGTCTAGTACAGATATTAGACACAAAGCAGCCACTAAAACTATTAATGACATAATTCTACAAGTAATCGTACACGTTAAGGAAGACTAACATCTAACACAGCACTTCATCAATTTCCCCAATAGTAAACAAGCATTACTACCAGCACATAATGACAAAATATCCTGAATGCTATGAGGAACATTAGAACCCACAATGAACTACTTCAAACCCGGCCATATCCCATGAATAATCAAATACGGTCCCAGCAGTTGGCCATGCTGTTTCTAATTAGCTCTCCTTTTAGTGTCGACGGCAGCTGAATTCTCGTCATTCCACCAGGAGACAGAAAAGCGATTCTCAGTGTCATGCAGAGAAATAGACACGACGACCCAATGAGTCAGAACCAGGCTGGATGGACAGACACTGAGAAGTTTGTCTCAAGCGTCTAAAAACAACCCCCAAACAGGCTGCTGGAGTGGGGTTTAATTTGTGTGCAGTGCAGGATTTCAAGCAATAATGGAGCAAATAGACTGGGAATGTCACAAGGTGGGGAGCCAAAACTACTGCATTGTTTTGCCTACATGTTTTTTTTTTATTCTCAATGGAGACAATGGATGTACACTTTCTATAACAGACAATGCTGCTTGTGATATTTCTGAAAAGAGCTCTACAAACTGCTGGATAGACTGGTCCAACCAAAAGAATTTAGGGTGTAGTTCATTTTCCTCTGACAGTATTTAGTTTTTAAGTATGCTCTTAGAAAGAAAAAGGTCCTTCCAAGCTTTCCTCAGGGGGTGGCTAAGGGTTTACTCTCCTGTAGAACCAATGTGAAGGGTTCATTAGTTTGTCTCTTTTAGGGAAATCCCTAAAAGTTCCATCTAAAACCTGACGATAGAGACCAAAAGCAATTTTATAACCTCAACTCTTACACAATATGGTCCTTCAAAAGTTCTTTGGTTATTTGAGTTCTTTCAGTTGTATGGCTCCAGGTAGAAACCTATAAACGTTCCCATGGATGGACCATCCAAAGAACCCTTAAGCCTTAACCCATTAGATACTCTGCAGAAGTAGCAAGAAAATCCATTTGTGATTGATCTTTGACTCCAAATCCATATCCACGTTAAAGCTGACATTATGGCTAGTCGTGGACTGAAGTCTCCTTTATGCAGTTCGAATGTCAGACAGACTTTTCACTCGCACTCACTCTTACTTTCACCTCCTGTCTGGCTTCACCTTCCCGGTGCCTTCCCGTGTCCCTTGTTTTCCCGCACAATGCAACACCTAGCTCTTTTCACTCTCGCTGTATAAAAGTCAAGATGCTCTGTTCTCTGCACTACGACTGAGAAAGAACAGGCCCGCAGCGTGCCGTTCCACATCTCCTCCCCTGTCGCTATGGTAACTGCACCGAAGTGCACTTGAAACAGAGTCAGGAGAGAACGCTGTGCTCAGTGAGATTTTGGTCAGAACTTTGACACGCACACGGTGTGGTCAGGACAGAGCGTCCTGATCGTCCACTCCACCTGTCCTATTTGCTTTGACAGCTGGATAACTAGTATCCCTAAATAAGAGCACTTATCCAAGATCTGTTCACTGAATCATATCTATTGTGTTTGTTCACAGTGACAGCTGGGTAACAATTGTCCCTAAATAGAGAACACTTATACAGGATCTGCTCTATCATTAATTAGTTTTTTAAATTTATCAAGTGATTGTCTTTAGTAGATGACAAAAATGTACGTTACCATGAGAGTAAATGCTTGGTGTCACAACAAAATGAAAAAAACAAAACGTTTTCACTTTTTCTTAAATGGTTAAAAATCCATTTATATGACAGTGTTCAAATTGTGTTGAATATTTGATAAAACAGTATAAAAATTATTGCCAAATTTGTATAAAAACAGGAAAATAATATTATGAAATCACACCTAATTCTGTACAGCACCAGAAATTAGCATAGTTAGCAGTGGTTTGGTTTTCTAACTAAATTATCTGATAGAAATGTTACCAAAATCTCTCACTCATTAGATATTTATATGATTTTAAGATTTTTTTTAAGTAAGCAGGGCACAAAATAGAGATTAGCATAACTAACACCTCTCTAATGATCTGTTTACTCCAGAAATTAGCATGATGTAGCGTTAGAAATAGTTAGCAATTGTTAGCAGTTTAATGTTCACTGCTTTTCTTGCAACATTAGACTATTTGTTAAATTTTTTCTACCATAATCACTTGCCTATATATTCGATTTTCATGATTTTGTTATGTGAGATACTACCTTTTGTTTATGTTTTTTTCTTTGCAACTAAACACACTACAAATTAGAGGTTAACATAACTAGCATACTTGCTAGTTATGCTACCCTTCCTAATTAGACCAGGAATTACCCTGGTGTGAATTTAGAAATCGTTACTGGTTTAGTGGTTGTACTTTGTTTCATGACTCACTGACTCACTGTTTTAAAGCGAATCCAAAATCACTTCATTATTAAAATGCCTGAAACTTTTGTAAAAGTTAGCATAAAAGGACAGAACTAGCATTTTGGCACATTTACACATTTTCTGCTAGTTAGTCAATTGCTTAGCCTCTTGTCCTAATAACAGTCATGAGTTGTGATGGATTGCCACATGT
This sequence comes from Pangasius djambal, assembly GCA_022985145.1. Lineage (NCBI taxonomy): Eukaryota > Metazoa > Chordata > Actinopteri > Siluriformes > Pangasiidae > Pangasius > Pangasius djambal. The sequence continues at coordinate 3,583,332 of CM040994.1, forward strand.
ACATGAAGGGGAAAATGTTTTCTTTCTGGGTTAGAGAACAGTGTAGAGTTGAATGTGGAGGTGTTATCCAGCTTGCAGTATGGAATCAAACGAGAAAATAAATGTGGACACAATGTGAAAACGGTGTGGAGGCACACCAGTCAATAACTGCCCAGGGTGCTCAGCTCAACCTTCGGTGTGGAGGTGGAAAACTGTGGAGGTGGAAAACAAGTCTCCTGCTGGAAAGAACGCTCTACTAAATAAGATGTAGCTATGTTAAAAGTTTAGGTAGCTTAAAAAGCGGGGAAAAGGATACATCAGTTTTACACACAATAGAGGTGTGGCGATATACTGATATAATCTAATAAGGAAATGCAGAATAGTTGCAGACATACATTTGTACACAAACACACCTAATATCGTTTCTATAGTAACAGCTTACATCCGGGACAGACGCTCTACATAAATGTATGATATGGTGAAATTTTTTTACTAGGGGATAGTTATTTAGCATTTTTGGAAGGAGTCTCCAGTGTCAGAAGTAAAGTTGCAACTGCGTTACCAACACAAGGAAGTCTTCTGGGCTTTGCGAGTTCCTTGGTACCATGACAAACTTTTATTTTTGTCATATTAGAATTTTCTTTCCACAGACAGAAAAAGAGGCTGGTGAGGGAACGACTGTTTATAACTGCTATAATGTAAGTGATAACAGGAGCTAACTTTTTTCACAGCACTGTAAAAAAAAAAAGCTAGTGATTTTGGGCTATATGTGATATTACTATGAATTTAATCTTCATATTATTCCACCCTTACTCTATAATAATAGTAAACATGTTTATTTCTATAAGAAGACTATCTGACTCGGGCTCCGTACACAATCTTTATTAGCATTACTCAAAATGCACATGCAGTACCACTCGCACCATGGGATTAATTACAAAAAATGAATACAGACAAACAAACTTTAAAAAGATACACATTCGAACAAGCAAGCAGCATATGTGAATTGTATAATAAATAATACATTTCTTTTCTTTTTTTAATATGCCAAGCTTTGCAATTATCTTATTAGCAGGCTTGTTTTTTTTTTTTTAACCACAGAAATCTACTTAATTTATTTCTTTTTTTTTTTTCCAATGGGTTTTTTTCATTAAATAATTTCCATTTAGGAAAGAGAACAGTGCATGTGATGTACAAAAAATCAGAAAAAAGAGAATATGAAATAGAGATCAACAGCAAGGAACGTGCACTAGACTTGATGGAACGTGTATTGTACACATGCGAACAGACAACATTGGCTTTAAAACAGTTTTGACACACAATTATCTCCCATCTCTATATCTCAGCCAACTGCTACAGCAAAGAAAACGTCAATCAAACTCAGTGATGATGTCAGAACAAGGTTAAGCTCTTTAAAGACTTAAAACCAGAAAGAAATTGCTAATAATGTATATTTTTTTCTTAAATTATAACAACTGTATATATACATATATGTAATTTACAGGTTATTTTAAATTTAATATGAATTTTTCTGCTTTCTGTTACATTTGTTGGCTTTATTTTATTAATAACTTTAGTGGCACATCATGCATCAAGCCAACACAATACAGAAAACCGAAAAGGGCACAGAAATATACACTGGGGTTTTTTCCCCATAGAAAACTATTATAGAGAAAAGAGCACAAACCACAAAACACCAGCATTATATTATGGGGTCAAAAATGTGGATAATAAATCTAGAACCCTTTGGTTGTCCCTCTGGAGGAACCCTTAAATGTTCAGTGTAGAACCCTGTAACTTCATGCTTCCCAATCAGAGATGGTTCTCAGCAGAACCCTTGAGGAAGCTAAGAACCCTTAACTATCTAACATTTTTGGTTCCCTAAGGAACATTCCCATCCTTGACATTATTTTAACCATTTCTGTTGTTGCAATAAGAAAACGGAGTAATAATTTTCCACCACAGAGATTCTTCGACATAATGGTAACATTTATGGTGGTAAAAATGTTTTAGTTCTCCGTATCACCAACAAAAATGGTTGAAGATCCACCAGTCACAATGTTTCTAAGGAAACCAAAGGTTCTTCTACAGCAATGTTCCAAAGAACCATTTCCAGCATCTTTATTTTTGTGTATGTGAAACTCATGTTCTTTCAGCTGATCCCGTTATGGGTCACCACAGCGGATCATTGGGCCTCATATTTGATTTGGCACAATTTTTACACCGGATGCCCTTCCTGACACGACCTCCCCAATTTTTATCAGGGCTTGGGCCTGGCACTGGGACGCCAGTGGCTGGGGTTGGTCACCTGGCTGGGAATCTAACCCGGGCAACAGTGGTGAGAGTGCTGAGGCCTAACCACTAGCCCTCCAGGAACACCTTCAGACTTCTACAAGTTTTGAAAAAGAAAGGTTCTTCAGTGATGCTTTGGGTAGTTAAGGGTTTTATTTGGAGCCCTTTCTGATAGCAAAAAAAACTCTATGCAAGGGTTCTACATAGAACCTTTACAGGTTCTGAAGAAACCTCAAGGGAAACTTTTCCCCAAGTGTGTACCTTCAGACTTCACTTATACCTTCAGATGAATGAAAAAAAACCAAACACTTTTATGAGAAATTAAAAAAAAAAAAACTGGCATAACTTCTGATTCTGAACTTATGATTGTTTTTAAGTAAATACATCATTTGTGATTAGCTCGTGTGTGATTGGAAGATAAAATGGTGTGTGGTCAGTAGGATGTGGGCCCACTTGAGGTGTAACTCCCCACCTGGCTGTAGTCTGATTGGCCGAAGCCTCCGGTTCCTCCGAAGCTTGCTCCTGATTGGTCGAAGGTGCCCTGGTTGTAGTTTTGCTGGTTGTAGGGTTGCTGGTTGAAGGCGGTGGTGTGTTTTTCAGGAGCCGATGTCGGGTATCGTGCAGCTCCACCCTTATGCCAGCCAGTCTCTTTAAACACAAACCAGATGTTTCCGGCCCAGAGGACAAAGTTCAGATAACCGAACACCTAGAAATCAGAGTGAAAATACACACAACACAAATGACAAAGGAGAGTCATTATTCATTATTCAACTGAGATTTTGTGAAAGTGTGAATTAAAAAAAAAACAAATCTCAATTTATTCATGTGGTTACAATAAAAATAAATAAATAAATAAATAACAGATTTGGAATGTAAATTTTGGCGATTAAAACAGTTACTGGTCATTTAGGGCTATTACACAAGAGCTGTTATAAAGGATATTAACAGTACAAAGCCCAACAACACAGCTTTAATTTCAACAAGGCGTAGAAGCAAACCAGCAAATATTAAAATGTTAAATATTTTAGAGTTAAATTAGTATGTTTAGCGCTATCTACTTTAAACAAACGAAAAAATAACATTTTTTTCTGGAAAAATGTCACAGGGTCACAGTGATGTACCTGTGATGTCACATATTGTAGATGGGGAAAACTGTCCTTTTTGATCAATATGTTTATTATTACGCACCTGACAATTGTAAGAAACGGTGCATTATAAGACTCCTCAGTCTTATAATCTAACAATGAATTATATTTAATTAATTATTTAAAGAAATATATATAAGAAATATAAAAACTTACAACTTCAGGTGTGTTTGCATGAATGGATCAGGTAGTATTGTTGCAATTTTTTTTTTCATTTTATTGCAACATTAATAATAATAATAAACTGTGGTACAGTGGGGTCCAAAAGTCTAAGATGATTTTTTTCCCACTTAAAACTGGAAATAAACACAAACCTTTAGAATTTTAAACTGTTTAAAACAAAGTAAATGTTCAATATAGTCAATATTTAATAATTCAAGATTCAGCACTATTTCTAGGTCCCTATTTAAATGTAATCGAATGTGTGATATTGACCATGTTAACTGCTTCGGACAAAAGGTCAGACTTTTCTGATGTCGAATCTCTTCTATTGAAGCAGGTGATCTGACGACATGCTGATGGATTTGATCTAAAGTGGATCAAAAAGTTTTACACAAACTTGTGGAGTACGTGCCAGCTCGAGTGCACACCGTCATTAAAGCGAAACGGGGATGTACCAAACTCTGAATTTCACGTAAATACTTTTACTTTTCACTCAAGTTGTCATCATTAATATCACTTGTAATGAAAACTGTTGTATTAAATTTAAATACAGTGCATTTTCACTTGTGCTCTCAGACTTTTGGACCCCACAGTATTGACTAGAGTCAGCAATATTCCTTACGCGTACCATACTTTTTACTTTATTCTACTTAAAATTATTAACAGAGAAACTGCTTCTTCATCTCACAGATCTAAGAGTAAATGAAGTGATACCACAGAGGTGTTGAGGCCGGACCAGACTGGCCCGTACACCGAGCCACACTTGTTGGTCTGCACTTTACACGCAGACATGAGCAGAAGCACTTCATCAGGGTCCGTCGCCACCTTCACGTCTGACAGAGCTTTGGCCCAGGCAGACGAACCCACCAGCCACATGAAGGAGAAGACCACCGTCACTATGAAGTCCTGTACAAGCACAGCTGGATTTAAGTTAACTTTATTACATTAACTCACTTTAAGACATTTCTTTATATTGGCTTTGTTTCTTGCATTAGGTGCTGATAAATTCTCCTTCGATGTTCGAATTCACTTGTGTACGTGTGTAATGAGAACACACTGTAATTCAATTGAAGGTACCAGCAGCCTGCAAAGCCAAGTCCAATTATTTGACTTCACTACGGGAGATCTTTGTACAAACTGAAACCTAGATGTAAATGAGATTTCCTCAGTATGCAATCACACGTCTTGTTCATTTCACCGCTAGGTCTCCTAGGAGATTATTGTTAAGTACACACATACATCACGCTAATGAGGAACCAGTTTTAAGATGGCGGCAGGTTAAATAACGAACCAGTTAGCTGTCAATCTGGTGGCAAATTAGAATGTTAGAATGTTTTATCATTTATAATAATAATAATAATAATAATAATAATAATAATAATAATAATAATAATAATAATAATTCCGGCTAATGCTGAAATCTAGGTCTCTTGAGTTTAATGCATTTAAATGTAAGAGGTAATATTATGAAACTGGAAAACAGGGATGAATTCTCGATTCTGATTGGTCAGAAAGCATTGATTAATTTCCTCTAACAGCAGCTCTGACAGCAATAATATGTTATTGTTTCTATGGTAACAACTCATTCACAAGGACTTGTATGGCTGATGTGCCACATAATCTAAGATTAATAATAATAATTATTGTAATTATTATAGTGAAGTTTTATATAAATAAAGGACACAGTTATTTAACATTTATGGAAGGAGTCTCCAGTGTCAGTGCTTTGGTTATCAGGACAGAGGAGTTTGCACTTTCTGGTTTTTTTTTTTGTAACATGACAAGCTATACTTTTTTTGTCTTACTAACTTAAAGAGTGAGAAAATAAAGAGATGCTGGTGAGGGAACGAGTGTTTAAAGCTGCTGTAACATAAGTGATTACAGGAACTACTTTAGTGGATAACTTTAAATGGATAAAAAGTACTAGGTGTTATTCTTTAATAAATAAAAAAAATGTCATCTTGGAATTAAACACTTCAGGATGTGCTGTTATCAGAAAATAACTGATCGACTACAGGATGGTAAGAGTAGTTCCGCTTCGTGTCAGGCTCCATGACATCACCCCGCTGTTGATAATTTTCCTACAACAGCATAACCCTATGTGTTTTATTCCTTACATGACACACACATTGAACAGGTGCACTGATGTAAAGAGTTTTTTTTTTTGCGCTTACGATAAAAGGGCCTCGGTTGTTCTCTCTGTACTTGTTCTGGTAGAAGATGTAGACCACGGTGGCGAACAGCGAGTAGAGGAAGGCGAAGACGGCGATAGTGACGAAGAACTCGGCAGAGGAAGAGAAGTCTCCGTCCAGGTGGAGCTGCTCCTGCTGTCTGCCTTCACACGTAGGCACCGTGAAGGTCACCTGATTCAGCCTTCGAGCGAGCGAGAGAGAGAGAGAGAGAGAGAGAAAGAGAGAGAGAGAGAGAGAGAGGTTTCCCAGGCTGCCACACATATACCTGAGGAATCTGTGTTTTAAACACTTATAAAACATCCAGATATCCTCCACTTCCACACCGAGGCTCTGAGGCGCTCTGAGATCGCTCCACGACCACAGCATTCCTCCCTCACTTCACTTTAAACCACTTCTTACATTACACACAGTACTCCAGTCTAGACTACACTATTCTACTGGATTAAACGAATCCCTTTTATATTCTACTGTCATTCTATTTATTATTATTTCATAAAATTCTACTCTACTTTATTCTAGTTTAGTCTATTAAATGCACATTTTCATTTCTATTCTACGTAACACCTTTTCTTTTCTATTCTACACTATTCTATTCAATCAGTCCCTTTTCTAGTCTTATGTTATTCTATTTATTGTTATTATTCTATTTCATTCTATTCTCGTTTATTCTAGTTTAGTCTATTAAAGTCTATGCAGTCTATTAGTCTATATTTCCTATTCTATTCTATTATTACCTATTATTACATGAATCCCTTTATTCTGTTCTATTCTATTCTATTGTTATTCTACTCAATCTTATTCTATTCAGTGTATCACTTTTTCTATTCTATTTATTATTATTCTATTTCATTCTATTCTAGTGTATTCTAGTTTAGTCTATTAAAGGTGTTTTCGATTCTACTCTATGATCAATTGAACCCCCTTTCTATTCTATTGCTATTCGATTTTATTCTATTCTATTAAATAAATATTTTTCTATTCGATTCAATGATCAATTGAACCCCCTTTCTATTCTATTCTATGAATCTCTTTTCTATTCTATTTGATTCTATTCCATAAGAGGAATTCCTCTTCTATTTTATCCATCTTTCTACTCTACACTGTTATATTCTGTTATTCTCTGTTGTTATTCTATTCAATTCTATTTGGTTATATTATATTATATTATATTAAATGAATCGATTCTATTACATGAATCGTTTTTCTTTTCTGTTGTTATTCTGTTGTTATTCTGTTCTAACAACAATCCGTGCTTTGTGTTTGGTCGAGGAGGAGGAGGACGTTGGGACAGAAGGTCGGCGTAGCTGCAGGACAGGAGGAAGATGTCGTGCTCATTTGCGATGTTTCTGCCGTGCCATATGTTTCCTCTGAATTACATAAGCCTGCTTGTTTTCTAAAGAGCTCTGTAGTTTTTGATACGCAAACCTTTTTCTCCTCCCTTTTTTTTTTTTATCATTTCTTGCACTCTTTTTTTCAGCACTGCTTGCCATTTAGATATAGTCGAGGCAAAGCCTCTGTCCACTTTCAGGTCCTTAACACAGCTTCTGGATCCTTTTCTCGTTGTAATATGAGACCCTGAAGTATCTGTTATGACTCTGCGTGATGTCATACACTTCTTCAGGTCAGATCTAAAGGCTGAAAGAGTCATGGTGATACCATTTCATGGCACCACGTGCGTGGACAAATAAACTTGCGACAGAATTGCCATGTTTAGTACTTCAGCTGTCAAATATCCGCCTACGTGAGAAGACTGAACTGCCCCGCACATGCCACGTTCAGTCTATCCCACATGCGGCTAGAGGAGACAAATCAATAAACCCCTCAGCTAATCGGAGAAGAAATCGAATAAACAAGAATTCAGGAACGATTCGTGATAGTGTCTGGTACAAGTGATCAGCCTGTACCTGAGGAAAACTGGCAGGCGTGATAAGAGCAGAAGCAGCACAACACCAGCATCATTCCTCCGTACTGGAGTTCAGTCATATTTCTCTGAAGGACAGGATTTTGGTGTAATATTAATGTCCCTCTCTCACAATGGAATCTAATTCGGCGTGTGATACAGTAGATCCAAAGAGTGGCAGCTTTAGCGCTTATTAAAGCAAAGAGAGATCTGAGAGGAACTTCAAAGACGTATTGTATGTCAGCCTCAGAAATTTGATCTGGGACTGTGTTTGACTGTGTGTGCATATTTGACTTCAAGGGCTCAGAGATGGATGAAGTTTCATTATAAGAAAATCCCTTTAAAGAATGGGTTTCCATTTCTCAGTTGCAAAACAGGGCAAAACCTAAAGTGCTTCATTTTATTTTATTTTACTTTTCTTTCACTAAGCAGTCCTTAAAGCTAATCTCGTCCTAGTTTCTTTTCTTTCCTTCTCTTCTTTATCTTAACAGAAATTTTAAATGGAGTTGGCCATCTCATATATTTCTGCTCGACTTTTGTTTGAGATCCAGGAGCCTCGAAATTTCCCTCTGATCCTAAAGCGGCTTTTTAAAACCACAATGAAAGTTCACATCTATATTATTTAATTATTATTTTTTGCTTGTATTATATATGGCTGGCGTTTTATTAAACCACTCAGAAGCGTTGCTCTTACAACACTTTTTTTTTTCCTGTTTCTAAAACCTCCTATGAACTCTTATTTCAAAATGCACTATACATGCATTTATAACATGTTAATTAGCATCCATCATATCTTATATGAGTGTAATTGCTCATAAATAATTATAGTTAAGTAGTTATGGTTACGTATATAACAATTCATAAAGCGTGAGTATATGACTTTATAATGTCAGGGTACTTAACATGTTATAAACTGTTCATAAGAACAATGACAATAACGTTTTGGCACACAATACTACAATAATCATTACACTGCTACAGTCAGGGTGTTATATTGTGTTTGTGTGGACAGATATTATACCACAGCGCTGTTGAATCCTGAATTCTGATTGGTCAGAGGGTGCAGATTCATTTTCTAGTTATTGTTTCCATAGTAACAGCTCATTCACGGGGACTTGTATGGTAGACACTCCACATAAACGGATTACAAAACGTGTGTGTTCATATGGTGAGTTTTTCTGTAAGGAGAGGTTTATTTTGCATTTATGGAAGGAGTCTCCAGTATCAGCACTTTGCTTACGGTCAGAGTAAAAGCTGTCACTTTAAGTTATCAGACATGAGAGGACAGACGAGTGTACGCTTTCTGGTGTCTACTTTTTTGTTCTATTAACGTCAAGAGAGAGAGAGAGAGAGAGAGAGTCTGGTGAGATTACGAATATTTATAGCTGCTATAAGGTAGGTGATAACAGGAACTAACCTTTCTTAATGATTATCAACATTAAACGTAACTATAAATGGATTAGAAATATGATGTGTCATTTTAAATACATAAAAAAAGTTAGTTTTGACAAATTGCTGGTATAACAGGAATAAGACACTTCAGGATGTGCTATTATTGGAAAATAATCAACTTCGGGGTGGTAACAGTAACTCTACGTTGTTGATTATTTTCCTGTATAAGGGTTTCACCTGCATTGTGAAGTCATATGTTCATGCCTTATACATTGTTGGATGTAATGCATGTAAGCACTTAAAAGCATTTATGGAGGTCCATAAACACTTTGTAAACGCACTGGAATGCATTATGAATACAGGATTCATTTTTTCTGTGAGTGAAGTTGCATGAAAATGAAAGCGATTACGAACTATAATGTTACACAAATCCCGCATGATAAGATCGGTGAGAAATGACGATTTCACGAATCACCACGAAGCACCGACTCATCCTCAGTCTTCAGCCTGCGATAAATGATTTTGACATAAGCGAGGGCGTTCGTCACGCAGTTCTGGAAACTGCCGGTAAATTGAAGTAGAAAGGTGAAGTTTATCAACTCAGAGAAGAAATGATTTAGCAGGTGCCATGGAGATGTTTTTAATTCGAACTTTTCCAAATGTCGTTAGACTTTGGGCCGTAACGCTGAATCACCTCGACTCAATTAATTAGCACAGCTGCTTAATGGGGTGCGTAGGTTTAATGCTGGAATATCAGCAGTGACTAAAGAGTGACAGCGTGCACACACAAACACAAACACAGTTTTGGCTCCATTGGGAAAGCTTAAACGTGGAAGTAGATAAAATAGATTAAAAAAAAAAGAGATTTCATTAAAGCCAGCTCAGTATTAAGGGGATAATTCAGCGAAGAATAATATGCACACAATTTGAAGACATGTTTGCTGTCTGATGTTTGCTAATAGTACTCATGCTAATAGTACTAGTGCTGCTAAAGCTATAAAGTAATAGAAGTCTAGCTAAAATCTTCTCCAAATCTTCACATACTTGCTTAAAAATGACATCATTAAGCAATGTAATCTAATTTCTAAATAAAAGAATAGCATATTTAGATTTTTTTAATATAACCAACCACAGCGTTCACACTTTGTTCATCAAGGTTTAATGGATAAAATATTACTATGGTAAAGAAAAGAAGTGCTTTCTGTTGATCTAGATTACAGCAAGTCATATTATGAGTAAAAATGCTCCAGTGCAAAGATAAAGAAACATTGGACATTTGTGGTAAAGAGGAAACTGTTCCTTTAAATAAGTTTCCATTCCTCTGCTAAAGTTATACAGGGTCTGTGTGTGTGTGTGTGTGTGTGTGTGTGTGTGTGTGTGTGTGTGTGTGTGTGTGTGTGTCTGTTGGACCAGCCTTTACCTGAATGGGTAGGCGAATTTAATGGTGATGCTGAGATTGCTGTCCGTCTTGTTGACGCAGTCCACACTAACCCGCAGCTGTCCACTGTAGCCTCCACATGTTGCGAAAGCAAAGATGGCAAAAAGCTGCAAATGACATCATAAAACATCCCGTTTTCATTCTTTATATACTGTAAATTAAATTTTAGTAAATAGTATTAATAATGAAAAATGAGCAAAGTCATTCAATGACCTTTCGTAAAAAAAAAAAAAAAAATTATAAATATATATAAAATGGTCATTTAATGACTTTGGTCATTTATTTCTAATTATATATATATATATATATATATATATATATATATATATATATATATATATACACATATACATACACACACACACACACACACACATATATATATATATATATAAGTTAGACCAAAGAAAGTACTTCAACTTTTATTGCAATTTTTAAAAAAAATCGAGATTAACATGTATAAACATTTTAATTGTAAACAACCCCATGGGTACACGTGTCCGAGATAAAGTATGTTCATCTGGTTAACCGGGGTTAACCACGTGGCTTGCATTCGAATACTGGAACCTGATCGATGTGAAGCAAAGATACTAGCATACTGAATCTGATTATTTTCCAATAACAGTATTCCCCGAAGTGCTTTATTCCCCTTATATCACACCTGAATTACATGTCTATAGTTAAAGTTTAATGTTGTGAAACGTCCACAAAACATGTTTCTGTAGTCACGTTGTAGCATCTATAAACAGTCATTCCCTCACGTTCTCTCGAAATGACTAAGACAAAAAAAAAAAAATCTCTTGTTCACAGACAAATGGAAACAAGCCTTTTTACAGAGAAACAGAGAAATATTACATCCTCCATCCTAAAGACTTTTCCGTGCCGGAAAACAAAGTGCTGATGCTGGAGACTTCTTACAAAAATGTTAAATAAACGTCTCCTCACAGAAAATTTCACCCTATCAGTGATTATATGTTGTCTTTATTAAATACCAACACACTTTTTTTTTTAAATCAATTTATTACATTATATGGAGTGTCCACCATGCAAGTCTCTGTGAATTATCCGTTACTATAGAAACAGTAATGCATTGCAATGCTATGCATTAAATTGCCAAAACCTTGTTAGTATCAGCTTAGTTCCAGACAACAGCTGCATGTCGCTCATAAATCTACACAGATGGATAGTTCTATAAAGAGTGTTACTCATTCAGCTAATTTGACACATCATTCTGTTGATCATCCAGTGATTTTTTTCCAGATGAGATTACTCATCCAGTGATATTCAGGTCTCATCTGGAATCCAGACTGTTCAGTGTTGTTGAATATCCACCTGTTTCTATGTTTAATAGCGGTGTAACGATACACTCCGTTCATGATTCGATTCAATTCACGATATTAGCTTTACTCGATTTGATTCTCCGAATATTTTGAACGTTTAAATGAAGAAAAAATTATGACTGAAAAGACTCCTTTTTAATTTCTGAATCATAAACAATGTGCATTTTTGACTGTAAAAAAATGTAAATCAAAAATTGCCACAAAGTGCAATTGCTAGGTTTAATATTACAAACAAAAAGTACTACAGGTTCGACATTTCTTAAAAACAAATAAACAAATTTATAAATTCTCCCAAAAATTTGACTGAATACACAAAGTCTCTGACCCGGGGAAAATGATGTGTAGCAGAGTCTGAGTATAATTATTTAACCAGAAATAGAGCTCCAAAGTTGGCTAAAATGCCCAAAGTCCATAGCATCTTTCTTGGGCACTGTAGATCGCAGTGACTCAGGGCTGGTGTTGTTTGAAAGGTACTGAAGAGCACTTTTTAAATGTTATAATGTGGTGTCAGGTGTTGCAATCCAGAGCTATCCCGAGCTTATGAAATCCTGTTTTCTCTCCACTGGTTTGCTCTAAATCTAAATCTGTATTTCTGTAAAGCTGTTCGTCTAATGTTAAACATGAATAAAATTAATTTGAATATTTATTATTAGCCAAGGAAACCTGATCCTGGATCAGTCTTTCTACCTTCATCATTCAATTCTCTGTGGCAGAATGAAAAGATACTTCATTTCAATTAAGCTATCGGACTCCTGTAAACGACTGACTAATGCACCTGCAATCTCCATTTCTCAAGCTGTTTGCTAATCAATATGAGGCACATAAAGCGGACAGTGATTGTATATCTGAAAAGATTTCACCTTGTGTCAATAGCTTGCCTGTAACTAGGCTCATTCTTGTTTGCTCTCACTTTCTCTGTCTTCTATTCTGCTTCTTTTATTTAGCCAGTGCTCGGGAGAGAAGATCTGCTTTAATAAGTGCAGAAGACATGCTCGCTCTGAGGTAAAGTGACTGGCCTGAAACACTTTACCCAGAGAACGGTCTCCCTCAGAAAGCTAATATTTTTCCCAGGTATGTCTCATATCCAGCTGGCAGTTATGCAGTGAGGTAGTGAAAAACTACAGACGTGAATATTGGCTACATTTTACAGGCTCCTATTCATTCATTCAAGTGTTTATTAGGTATTTCGAATGAAACTCTGCCTCAGCTGAAAGGTAATGAAAGAAATTCAAATTTGTCTTGTGTGCGTGTGTGTGTGTGTGTGTGTGTGTGTGTGTGTGTCATATGACTGTCTACGAATCAAGTATGTATGCAAGACTGTTGTCGTGACAACAATAGAACCTGGTCTCATGAAAAATGCATACAAATTTGAACAAACAATGAAAATCTGACTGGATTTCATTCAATTTCACACAAATCCAGTTAGATGTGAGAAGACAGTTACAAACATTAAACGCTTACTTAAGCTTATCCTGAGTAATTTTTCACATCAGTTGAATTGTTACAATTTTGTAAGACCATGCTGGGTTGAACCTGAGCTCAAAAAAAGTTTGTATTTTATGCAATTTCATAGAAATTAAGTCATACAATTGTATGAAGGCTAAATCCACCCCAGTGTTAACCTTTACATTATAAGTTATAAATTTTTATCGATTTCATGAAAAATTTATACAAATTCAAACAAACAAAAAACAAGGATGATGTGGTTGGATTTTGTTCAGTTTTGTATGAATGATTACAACTTCAAATCTTTACACTTTACACAGACAGTATTCTGTCATAGAAAAACTTTACAAGCAATTAATAGGAACACATGTAGCCCTGCTCATTCATGCAATTATTCAATCAGCCAATCACGTTGACTTTTTCGAACCTCCGTCTGCCCAGTTTTGGTGTGTCTGTACTCACTGTAGCCTCAGATTCCTGTTCTTGGCTGACAGGAGTGGAACTTCTGCTGTTGTAGCTCATCCGCCTCAAGGTTTGACTTGTTGAGATGCTTTTCTGCTCACCACGAATGTAAAGAGTGGTTATTTGAGTTACCATAGCCTTCTTGTCAGCTCAAACAAGTCTGGCCGTTCTCCTCTGGCCTCTCTCATCAACAAGGAGTTTCCTCATGCAGAACTGCCGCTGACTTTTCTGTTACTTGCACCATTCTGTGTACACTGTAGAGACTCTATAACAGTTTCTGAAATACTCAAACCAACAATCAGGCCAAAGTCACTTTTTCCCCATTCCGATGGTAAACATGTGAACATTAACTGAAGCTCTCGACCTGTAACTGCATGATTTTAATCACCAAATTGCTGCCACGTGATTAGCCGATTGGATATTTGCATGAATGAGTAGGTGTACAGGTGTTCCTAATAAAATAGATTGAGTACAATTACTACCTGGGGGAAAAAAAAAAACCTTTGAGAACATCAGACTTGGAGAAAACCTTATGTTAAAATGAGTAAAATTTCTTACACCTTTGAGTTTTTTTGTTTAAGTTTTCATTATAAAGTTACAGTGTGTACAGTATATGAGGTTCACACTCACTAAATAATGGCCTTGCAACATGAGTAACATCTGGATTTGGTTTAAAGCAAAGTAAATGTGGATTACTCCTGAAATCTCACAACTTTACAACTTATTTTAGATATATACAAATCAAACTAGATAAATTGTAAATTTTTTTTATCCACTGCTTTCGTATTTACCCTAATCCCCTTTTTTTAAAATCAAGAGTAACATAAAGAACACTGCAGTTCAAATGAAGTGCAACACATAGTCTAGTATCAGATACAGAAGCTCCTTCTGCACTCGAAACGATCCTAATTGATAGATGATTGTATGAGAATCCCAAAAGAGTACTCCAAGGCACTTCATGGCTAGTGTGGATCTCTGATTTCAGTTGTGATGTATTTTCTACCATTTGCCAGTGCTGTAAAAGGCTTTAATTATTAACGAGGAATGAATCTGCTGTGCTAAGGTCCTCAGAAATGTCTCTTTCTACTATACAGATGTGAGATCAAATTAAAAGAGCACAGAACTGAAAAACACAGTTCCAAAGATATTTGCATATTTTCATATATCAACATACAAATAGTCACAAAATGGAATAAATAACACTGACATCATGCATTTTTCCACTAATTATGCTCAAACTGCAAAATACGACACCTTGTTACTATTCATTGTCAAAAAAAAAGGGAATGAAATCCACATCAGCTTAAAGTACAGAAAATGATAATGTGCCACTTACCGGAGCGAATATGACCATACACATTTAAACAAACAACAGATTTCCTGCTGCACACAACAAGTCGCTCGCTGTAGTCCGATTCATTTAGAGGTAACGGGATGCGGTTTAGAGTCTGACCACTAAGAATCCTGTCTCTCCCCACTCCTCTGTGTTCTCTCACTGTCTATCCCTCGCTGTGTGTGTGTGTGTGTGTGTGTGTGTGTGTGTGTGGATGAAGCAGTGCAGAGAGAGAGAGAGAGAGAGAAACTAGCAGTATCTCACTCCTCTTCAGTGAACAGGTGAAACACACACACACACACACACACACACACACACACATAGAAGAAACCCCTACAGGAGGGCAGACACCCAAGTATGCAACATGATCCATTCCACTTTCTCTCTCTCTCTCTCTCTCTCTCTCTCTCACACACACACACACACACACACACATACACACACACACACTGGGAGACACCCACCCAGACAACACACGTCTGATCCCACATGCCTTATCTTGCCTTATTTCTGAACCTCTGCATAACACAATCAACTCAAAGTACACAAAGCACGCATCTTCAGTAAGCAATTTTAAAAAGCACAATTTAAAAACAATTTTGAATTTTCTCTAGCTTTCTATTTCTCATACTATTCATTCATTCATTCATTCATTCATTTTCCCTGCTTTTTCCGCAAGTTATAGTTCCCTGATTTATTTTATAATTGCATCATCATTTTTAGAATTATTTCTTTGTAGAATTATTAAATTTTTCTGTTTTCTTTTTTCACTTTACTCTATTTTTATTTATTTTATTTGTGAATCTGCATGTATGAAAGGTGCTATATAAATACTACTTCTACTACTACTACTACTACTAATAATAAGTGTTATAATATCATTTATTTATAAAAAAAAAAAAAACTGGATGGTTCCTGTTTATGTTTCCTGAACTTGTTAAGTGCTTTGTTAAGTAGTTTTTTAAACTACACCTTCAGAAAGTGTCTTAATAAATGAACGTTTCCTGAAACCCCTTGTTAAATAAACTAGGATGTGTTTTTTTTTTGTAAATGAACAAGTAATCCGATCCATTCATTATACAGTAAAAATTTCTTTATTAGGATCTTACATGCAGTTCACACTCAAAAAGCCAGACAAACTGAGGCGTCTTCCTCTTCTTCTTATTATTAATATTATTATTAGACTCAAGTCTTGCTGTTGAGCAGTTGAGCAGTGAAATAAAATAATACTGGAAATACAGATGATGATGATGATGATGATGATGATGATTAAACATTAGCACTGGACACTGTCAAATATAAACCCTGTGTGTGTATTGTATTGTACAACACTGTTACCAGCCCTGCCTCCAAGTCATCATCAGTTACTGTTGGTTAAACAAGCACCAAAAAATCACCAAGCAGTAAAGAATGGTATTTTGTGCAATGGAAAAAGTCTCTACCCTGAGTTTATATATATATATATATTATTTATTATTGTCTTATTAAGGTTATTATGTTCCACGAATCACAGCCATGATCCAAATCATACACCAGACAACAAGTGGAAAGTGTGAACAAATCCATAACATATCCATAATCAAAAGCACACAGAGAATAAAGGAAAAAAAAAAACGGAAGCAGGAATCGATATATATTAGCACCGCAATAGAGACACATGCAAGACTTGCAAATGCGGTTATGCAACAGAGACTATAAATACAGACAGGTTGGGTCGGCGTTACAACTAGGCACTGGTACACCACATGATGAGTGGGAGGAACGAGGGCGAAGCCGGAGCAGGAGAGTTCCAGACAGGACCAGAAAGAGCATGACACTGAGAAACTATTTACAGGGAATTTTGCAATAATAAAAATATATGCCTCATTATAAATGCACATAAAAAAGAACTATCTGCGAACAACAAAACCATGATTATTACGCCTTAAGGTTGTCTTACGCATAATAACCAATCTTTTCTATATAGTGTGGTATAGTAGAGTAAGAATGAATGATAATTTTATTGCCCATTTCTGGAAAATTTACAGTGTAATATAGTGTAGTACAGTGTAGTGTAGTGTAGTGTAGTGTAGTACAGTGTAGTGTAGTGTAGTGCAGTGTAGTGTAGTGTAGTGCAGTGTAGTGTGTTGTAGTGTAGTACAGTGTAGTGCAGTGTAGTGTGGTGTAGTGTGGTGTAGTGTAGTACAGTACAGTGTAGTGTAGTGTAGTGTAGTGTGGTGTAGTGTAGTACAGTGTAGTGCAGTGTAGTGTAGTGTAGTGTAGTGTAATGTAGTGTAGTACAGTGTAGTACAGTGCAGTGTAGTATAGTGTAGTGTAGTGCAGTGCAGTGTAGTGTAATGTATTGTAGTACAGTGTAGTGTAATGTATTGTAGTACAGTGTAGTGTAATGTAGTGTAGTGCAGTGTAGTGTAGTGTAGTGTAGTGTAGTACAGTGCAGTGTAGTGTATTGTAGTGTAGTGCAGTGTAGTGTAGTGTAGTGTAGTACAGTGTAGTGTAGTGTAGTGCAGTGTAGTGTAGTGTAGTGTAGTGTAGTGTAGTGTAGTGTAGTGTAGTGTAGTGTAGTGTAGTGTAGTGTAGTGTAGTGTAGTGTAGTGTAGTGTAGTGTAGTGTAGTGTAGTGTAGTGTAGTGTAGTGTAGTGCAGTGTAGTGTAGTACAGTGCAGTGTAGTGTAGTGTAGTACAGTGCAGTGTAGTGTAGTGCAGTGTAGTGTATTGTAGTATAGTGCAGTGTAGTGAAAAATTTGAACAGGATGATCGGTGTAAATTGTTATTATTTTGTCTTTTGGGAAACGTGTAAATAACTTATGTAGCATCTGAAGGGCAATAATAAATGAAAAAATAAGATCTTTAAACAAAATAATAACAATTTACACCAATTGTACTGTTAAAAAGTTTACACCCCCCTGGCTCTTAATGTATCATGTTGCCTTCTTGAGCATCAGTGAATGTTTGCACTGAGTCCCTCAGTTGCCCTCAGTGTGAAAAGATGGATCTCAACATCATATAGTCGCTGTTGAAAAGGGGTCAAATATGCAGAAGATGCTGGAAAAGCAAATAATGTGCAGGACCTGGAGGATTTTTCTGAAGAACAGTGGGCAGTTTTACCGCTCAGGACAAACAAGGGAGTCATGAATAACTATCACAAAACATAAAAACATTTGTTGATCATCTGGGTAACAACACAGTATTAAATATCAAGCGTATCTAAACTTTTGAACTGGTTCCTTTGTGTAAATTCATTTATTATTATGTCTTCTGGACTATATGTAAACATCTGTTATGTGAAATAGCTTATTCGGGGCAGTACTAAATAAAAAACAAAATGCAATTTTCATGATGCCTCTTACTTTTTTAATTATTAACATTTTGCAGATTCTACAAGACGTACGTAAACTTATGACCCCAACTGTTTGTTACTGCCCTGATTTGATTATATTAAGAAACAAATAGTGAAAATACATTTACTGTAGCATTTAACTGGCTACGTCTATTTATAAATAAACACATCCAATGATTAATGATGATGATTACCTCAACTAATTGCGATTATGTAATAATTGTGACAGGCCTAATCCCAAGAGTCCCAAATACAATGTTATGAAATGGACTGAGGGGACGTTCCATTAAAAAGTAATGAACTGAAGTTCTGATTAGATCTTATTAACGTAGCAAGTTATCTTAAGCACCAAATGATTTATTTCTCCTGTTATTGTCATCAACTATGGTAATTAGGAAGTCCCACTTGCCATTAGAGTCGGCGCATATCGTTAGTGTGCTAAACTGTGAATTGCACTTCTTGAAGTAAATTGACTTCCCAGTCACAGATCAGGGGCAAATCTCATTTGAGACAGAGGTAATGAACTATAACAGATGGATGAAGTGGAAGTTGAAGTGGAAGAGTTGGTGAGCTGAAAAAGTGTTTTGTTCAACAAACATGGCGGACCAAACAGTCACTCCAACGTATAAATGTATGTGAAGTAATGATTTTGTAGATAGTCAACATCTATTTACTGTTTTGCTTAACAAATATAACAATAATTTCTGTTCACAGACTGTCAGAAATCATTCTGTGGCTAACTACAGCCAATGGAGCTAGCCTATACAGATATCTTCCATTATAGTTAGCTTTAGTTGACCAGCAAATGTCTTTTTTGGATCAAATGTCGCCATATGAGGCGGCTACCGTCAAACACTGTGGCTAATAAAGCAGCACAGAATTGTCTAGAAGGTATGTTTTAAAAGTATACAGTTTGCATACTTGCTCTGAATCCTGGTGTGTTCATTCATAGCATCAAAGATCTGGAATCTTAGGTCTGATCAAAGATCTGGATTTCAAGAGTTATAACATTTACATAGAGAAATATGATTTTATCCCTTTTAGCCACTTTTTTTGGTCTGTGATTTTACAGCAGACCAATCAGGACAAGGTAATATCTCTACGTGCATGCCAGTCATAGTTCATAAATCTCTGCACTAGCAACTTTCCTAGCGCAGGCTGGACGCTTGCATGGGTTTTGAGGATGAGGCTTTAGATGGAACACTAAGGAGCTGTATTTGTTTGTTTGCTTGTTGCAATATAGCTAGCTTCAGCTAACTTTCGCCAAAATTACTGAGTGTACCTTTAAAAGAGTTAGGGATATGCAGATCTCACTGGATCTTTTTCATAATTTTTTGATATTCCACTACTCCAGATGGAGCAGGTGGTCAGGTGATTTCAAGGGAATATATAATGTTATGATTAGCTAGCTAGATATTTTAATTACTTAATACTTAATTACTTAAGTGAAATTACTTAATAATTAGCTATTCCTCCGCTTTTTTTCCTCCAAAGATCACAGCACAGTTTCATTGTTTTTCTTTTTTTCTCAAAAGTCAGAACCTAGGTCAACTTGGCACAAAGCAAAATTAAACACTGCCAGAAGCTGTAACACGGGGTCGAACAAGACAGGAAGCAAGTGTGGATGCTCGATGTGTGTTTTATTAGAGAACATTCAATAATCATAAATCACAGGCCAACAAGGATAATCCGTAACCAACAATGACACAACCAGGAAACTTGGAACACAGAATAAAAGGATCGGACTTAACAGGACAAATGCATGATAAGTAAAAGACAAAGAAACTGCATGGTAAACATCAAACTGGTGATCACAACAGGTAACAGACCAATGACAGGAAAGGGGCGGAGACAGGAGCAAAACCAAAACAAAGGCACATGACAAAACATAAACAAAAGCACAAGCAGAATGGGAAGCACATCACGTGCTAAGATGGGGAATTTGCGACAGAAGTGATTTTTTTCTTTTCCTTTCAAGACAACTGCCATTAAAAAAAAAAAATCTGTCAGATTTATATGATTACAACATAAGTTTTGATTGATTTGTCACAGAAAGCTGTTGCAAGGCTTCAGCAAGCTTGAATATATATACACAAGAGATGACTGGACTAGTTTTATTGGCATTTTAATGGTTGTTTTTTTTTCTTCTTTTTTGAAGCTCAAAGCTCTATTACCATTATGCTCGATTGCATGAAAAACATACATTCACGGAAATACTGCAGTCCAACTTCCAAGGACGAACATCGGAATGAGTAAATGATCAAATTTTTATTTTATGTTTATTATAACAAGCAATACACCTCGGATTTTTTCTGACAGCTTCATACAGACTAGCTTCAGAATCATAACACAAAATAGGGAACATAAATCACCTTTTTTTTTTTTTTTTTTTTTTTTTGAAAAACAGGGTGACAAGCTGTCTTCCCCATCTTGCTCTCTCCTCTTTTTTTTCTGTTTTTCTTTCCTCTTTTGGTATCCCGATTTTGGCTGCGCCATCTCTTGCCATCTACCTGATGCGTGTAAGGAGTCACAACTGTGAAGTGCTGCGTTTCGGAATAAACCGTGAACGTCAGAAAACACACACACACACACACACACACACAAACACACACACTTGCCGCAGTCTGAGGGTGGTCATTATAGTGTGCTTCTTAATAGCATACTTGTGCGAAGGAGTCATTTAATTAACAAAATCATATGGGAAAGTATGGGCTTCTGCTGGGCCCCCTGTCTGACTAGGGCCCTTAGAATCGTCCCAACCTTCCCCAACCTGTTACTTCCAACCTGTTACGGCGCCCCTGCATGTAAGACAAAGCTTATTAATACAAGCATTTCCTTCTTGTTGCTGGTCAGAAAGTAGACCCTCACACTTTTAGTCATCAGGAACATGCACTGGCTGTAACACTGCCCACCAGCCACCCGGGAAGAGCAACCGTACTGATGCAATGTTAGGAAAGCAAATACGACATCCGACAGTGGGTTATTCACGCTGGAATATTCAGGACAGGTGTGTGTGTGCATGGATGCGAGTTAGTGAGATTGAGAAAGAAAAGTGAGAAGAAGACCGAAACAGAATAACAGGTGGACTGTGTGTGGGAGGTAGAGTCAAGGAGAGCGCCGTTACAGCTGCCCATGTGTGTGTAGCATCTGCTGGGCCGATAATGAGCAGTCATCACTTTCTATCATGTCAGCATGGCCAGGTTTCACCGTGAACGTTAGTGGTGAGTCTGGAAATTCTGCGCAGTCTCGAGGGCTTTAGCAGCCAGGCTAATTTATACATGCCATGAGCAATCACCAAAACAGCAAAGTGTACCGGTCTCAACCCAAAGCACTAAAAAGTCCTTCAAGATTAATCAACTGAGAGTGTCTTTTAATATGAGAAATCCAAGATTCATAGTCAGAGAGGTCCATGCAGGGGTCAGAGGCAAACACAGGCATATCCATATTCATAGTTCAAACACACAGACACACATAGAAGATGAGGACACGTCAATCAAGGCTTGGAAATATAAAATATATATACAAGTGTGATCGTGATGTGTGATGTTTTTGCTGCATGAGGTGTGTGTGTGTGTGTATGCAATGGTTTTTTCTTGTTTTTTTTTTCCAGCCAGGCACACAACTCCACATTCATGTAGTGGATTTTACAGAGTGACCATGAAAACGAGGTACATAGCACCATCTGGTGGTACAAACATGAAAAGCCAAACTCGAGTTCATTTGGAAGTTCATTCGTGTTGGCAGCCAAAACACTTCTAATAAAAGTTTCCTGGAAGAAAACTTTCCCACTGGAAATGATAAAATTCCTTATGGATTTACATGGGTCTGATTTCTATCAGGTTCCTATTGGATATTTATGGATTAGTCATGTGAAACCTACACCAGTATGCTTGTTCATTCACACAATTATCCAATCAGTCAATCACGTGGCAGCAGTGCGATGCATAAAATCACAGGTCATGAGCTTCAGTTGATGTTTGCATGAAACATCAATGCGATCTCAGTCACTTTGACTGTGGCATGGTTGTTGGTGCCATTTTGAGTATTTCAGAAACCTGGGATTTTCAGACACAACAGTCTCTAAAGTTTACACAGAATGGTGCAAAAAAACATCAGATGAGTGATAGTTCTGCAGGTGGAAGCGTCTTGTTGATGAGGTCAGAAGAGAATGGAGAGACTGGTTTGAGCTGGCAGGAAGGGAACGTTAACTCAAATAACCACTCTTTACAACCGTGGTGAGCAGAAAAGCATCTCACAATAGATGAAATCTTGAGGTGGATGAGCTACAACAGCAGAAGATCGCATCAGGTTTCACTCTTGTCAGCCAAGAACAGGTATCTGAGGCTACAGTGGGGACAGGCTCAGCAAAACAGACCAGGCAATGTTTTTTTGTTTTGTTTTTTTTTATTTTCTGCAATATGCTGCACACTTCTGGTGACTTTATAATATAAATTCAGGTTTTAATAGCTGTTTCTTGGGAATTACATGGCATTCTAACACATAATTTATACAAATTTTATGAGAATTTATTGGAATCCCAAAGACATTCTTGGCTTTAAGTGTATTCCATGGCAGGTTAAGAGGGAGTACCAGGAAATCCAATAGGAATTTTCCATAATAACCTGAGGATCTATTTCTACTTCATCATTCAGCACGTTACCTTCCATAGAAGACTGCAAAGACACATACACACATGCACCTAACCATATATACAATCACATCACAGTACCCATTCATTCTGTAACCAGAGCCGTTCCCCACCAGCAGAGGTCACATTCACGCGAGTATTAGCACAAATTCCAACTACTTTCTGCTCACTTCCTGGTTTTTAAGTATTTAAGCAGTTCAAGTGCAATAGATGAGCTGAAGTAATTACTATGCAAATGTATTGGAAGTTATTTGTTAACCTATACATTAAACCACGCCCATTTTGTCGGTACGTGAGGTGTGGCTGTGGGTGCTCTAAAAATCGTAAAAGTGAGTTAATGCCGCTCCCGAGTCTGTCTTCTTTCCCAACACCTGAATCCCTGCTCATCAAATATATTACATCAAGTTTTTAGTTTCGTTGCCATACTCAGGTATTTTGTAAATTCTGACCTCTTTGTTGTATCTCACTGCCTTCCATTTATATATATACACGTGTTAAATGTATATATATGTATATATACACACAGTACTGGGTAAAAGTCTTAGACACATGCAAAGAAATGCTGTAGAGCAAAGATGCCTTCAAAAATAATGAAATTAAATGTTTCTACATTTAAAAAAAAAAATATATATATATATACATAAAGAGCAGTAAACAGTAATTAATGAAACAAAGTCAATATTTGGTGTGACGATCCTTCGCTTCAACAGTCTGTAATAAAAAAAATAGGGTACCTAAGACTTTTGCACTGTATATATATATATATGTGTGTGTGTGTGTGTGTGTGTGTGTGTGTATATGTATATATCACCCTGTTTACCTTAACATTTGGTATTTAGGTTATGATTTTGATTACGACCTTGGAGACACCACTCCATTGCAAGGCCACATGAATACTCATTCACACCTAGGGGAAATTATCATAGCCAGTCCACCTACTGGCATATGTTTGGGAGGTGGGAGGACATGGGACAGTAATGCAATTTCAGGATCGAACCAGGGACCCTGGAGCTGTGAGAGGGCACTGCTACCTGCTACACCAGTACATTACAGTAATGAAAAAAAGGAAAAGCTGACACCTAAGCAAACACGATATGATTTACTAAATACATATCTTGTTGTAGCCTATTTATGCAAATTATGCAAAGCAAATAGCAAATTCAACATTTCCTCCACTTGTTTCTTTCCATGAAGATGAAGAGTGGTTCAGCAGAATAAAGGCTTGATGAAGGGATAAATGATGAGGAGAAAAGTGACAGACTGGAGAATGAATATAGCTGCATGAGGGAGTCACAATGACAGTAACAACGTCCTAATTTGTTCCTAGTTAAGCTTGTAGCTCAGGCCTGCTTATCTAAACTTGATTAATTAAAGAAAGAGCATTAAACGCAGTGTGTGTGTGTGTGTGTCTCTCTCTCTCTCTCTCACACACACACACACACACACACACACACACACAGTGCAGTGCAGGGTGGGTGCAGTGGTGCTGTAACTTGTTTATCAGTCTCTCGCAGCTGTGCACTGATCTGCAGGGCATGGAGGAGGGAGCGTATGCACGTGATGATGAAGAAGATGAAGAGCGGCTTTGCGCTCACGCTGCTGCAGCAAAACTACGCTGTCAGACTTCTCCAGCTCACTGTTCTCACACAAGGAATAAGTAAAGTTAAGGAGGGGCTTCTCTATCTATTCTTCCACATTTCCAATGTGAGCGAAAAAGAAATACAGAAGAATCAAAGCAGAATCATTAACTATTAACAATAAAACACTTTTTGGTTGTGTGCGGTTATAAGAAAATAATCAAGGACGGGGTGGTGTGATACAGCCCAACACAAACGGAGTTACTGCTACCACCCTGAAGTTGAATATTTTCCTATAACAGGATGTCCTGAAGTGTTTTATTCCCCTTATACAACAACAATTTGTCAATGGTAACAATATTTCGTTCATTAAAGAATGCCATTTATCATTTATAGTTATATTTAGTGTTGTGGTACATCTAAGAAACAAGTGAGAAACAAGTTACTAAGTTAATAAGTCTTTAATGCCCTGAAGAAAGACAGAAAACATAAAGTTCCAGCTGTTCTGACTGTTACGAAGTGCTGACACTGGAGGCTCCTTCCAAAAAAAAAAACCACACTGCGTCTGTATGACAGGTATGTTCTGTCATACAAATATCAGTGTAAGTTGCGATTTATAGATAGACAAATAGATAGATAGATAGATAGATAGATAGATAGATAGATTTAAATAGTACAATAAAAGGTTTAGCTTAACAAAAGAAAAATTTAACACAGTCTTTACCAAGTCACATCACAGACATCATATCATAGTCATATCATATCAAAAAAATAAGAGAAAGAAAGTAAAAAATGAAGAAAGGGGTAAAAAAAGAAAGAAAGAAAGAGGTTTTTCAGAGAGATATGTGAAAGAAAGGCATCTTTGAGAGCAGCGCTTGTGTGTGTGTGTTGCTGCAGTTAATCAGTCTCTTTGGTTTTAGTGAATGTGAAAGAACAGAAAGCACCTGCAGGCCATCAAGCTTTTCACTCCGGCACTCATCTCGTCAGGATGAGCTGCTTCTCAACACACACACACACACGCACAACACTTCAGCTCACACACAGTGAACAACACTTCCACTTCTCTGCCTGTGTCGCACTTGTCAAGTGCCTCTGGATTACAGGCTTAACCTTGAGATCAGAAAACGAGACCTTCCTCATACATACACACACATACCCAGGCGCGCACACACACATGCACACACACACACAGATCTGTGATGCCTCCCGAGTACGCCTCGCTTCGAGTCTATGGAGAGTAAAAATATCCGCATTGTCCATTTAGGCGGAAACAGCAGCCCTGATCCCTAATCTCCCTCTGAACCATCAGCCTGGGCTAATAACTATGATTATGTACGGTTAGGCATGCAAAACAAAGCAGCACACACACACACACACACATACACACACACAGAGATAAAGTAGCTGATAGATGACGACATTCATGTGCATCTTAAGGCATTGAAGGCATGCAAGTGCATCTCAACTCCAGAGCCACCGCGGTTAATTGGACAAATGAGCAAAATTGACCCTGAGCAAGTGACATGTTGCCTCAGATTCCTGTTCTTGGCTGACAGCAGTGGAACCCGATGTGGTCTTCAGCTGCTGAAGCCCAACCTCCTCAGGATTTGACTTTTTGAAATGCTTTTCTGCTCACCATGGTTGTAAAGAGTGGTTATTTGAGTTAAATCGGACCATTCTGTGTAAACTCTAAAGACTGTTGTGTGTGAAAATCCCAGGACATCAGCAGTTTCTGAAATACTCAAAAAACAACTACAGTACTCTGCAAAAGTCTTAGGCACCCTATTTTTTTTTTTAGTACAAACTTTGTTATAGATTTTTATTTTCTGACTTCTACATTATTGATTCAGTACAAAAACTTTTTAGATTTCCAAACATTAGTTTTTCAGCACAAAATTAAATATTCCAGAAGAATGTTTGTATGTCAGTAAAGAAAGCAGCAGATTCCATAAGAGACACTTTTCAGATAAAAACATAACGAAGGCTGCTGGGTTTCGCTGCAAAAATAAGAAACGAGTCGACAGTCAAAGTCTCCAGAAGAACTGCGGCTGCTTCTGCAAGATGCTCAGTAACACTTACAGCTCATTTCCTTATAAAACTGCACAAATTGTACCTGAGACAACTTTTTTTTTTTCTTAAAGCGAAGGATCGTCACACCAAATATTGAATTTGTTTCATTTATTACTGTTTACTGCTCTTTATAGTAATATTTGTAATGTAGAAACATTTAATTTCATTATTTTTGAAGGCATCGTTGCTCTACAGCATTTCTCTGTACTGTATGCTGCAGTCAAAGTCACTGAAACCACGATGTATTAACATTCTGATGTATGCTGTGAACATTAACTGAAGCTCTCGATCTGTATCTGCATGACTGTATGCAATGCGCTGCTTCCACATGGCCGATTGGCTGATTGGATAACTGCATGAACACAGGACACATTTTAGATGTTTACACAATATAAAAACATATGCATTTAAATCTGTCGGTTTTGTTCTGTCATATGCACAGTGTAGTAAACGATTCATTGTTTCATTTAATGAGTTTGAGAAAGAGAAATTGAGATGAAGTTGGGGGGGTGGGGGTGAGTCTAAAGCTATAAAGCCATAAAGGCAGTGGAAATCCTGCGCAGGAAAAAAAAAATAGAAAATACATTTAGAACAACAGAGGCTTTGGGATAGACAAAAGCCCCGAATTGTGGAGAGAGATGGAAAACGAAGCGGAAAAAAGAATGAGAGTGA
Source organism: Pangasius djambal (assembly GCA_022985145.1). Classification (NCBI taxonomy): domain Eukaryota; kingdom Metazoa; phylum Chordata; class Actinopteri; order Siluriformes; family Pangasiidae; genus Pangasius; species Pangasius djambal. The sequence goes on from CM040994.1 coordinate 3,610,716, forward strand.
AGCCGTGGTGTGACCAAATGTGATTAGTAGTGTGTGTTTCCCAGGCGATAAGCCCCTCGTTTGTGCCGAGGACACTTCAAACACGGAGCATGATGATTCGCGTCCCCAAGAGGAGATGCATCACTGTGCTCAGATCCCTCAGCCTTCAACTGTAATAATTATCTAAAATTACCATTGTCATGTATGCTGCATAGCCATGGAAACATATACATATATATATATATGTTACAAATGTATGTTCTTCTCCTTTAGCTCCTAAACTATGACAGGATTAGCACTTGACCTTTCAACCTCGGGGAAGCCACTTTATGAACAAGTCCCTGGAGACAAAACACTTTCGCAAAGTCAGGGATTAGACTAAAACCCTCAGCACTGGGATTGCAGATCCTAGATTTTGGACAAGATGCAAATTTAAGACTGCAGTCTCATCTGTGAGATGCTTTTTTTTTTTTTTTTTACTGCTATGATCAACTTTTTACACACTTGCCATGAATATTGCATTTTATACTTTGAGATTTATTTCCTCAGTGTAAAAAAAAAAAAAAAAATTCCTGGAATCTAGAAATCATTATTATGCAAAACTTCAATAAGGACAGAGTCTTAGGTTGCCTCCTTCTGTTCAAACAACACCCAGATGTGAATTAAAAAGCAATTTCCTGTCATGTTCTGCGTCCTTCCTGTGACCTGCCTGATGACCACTGATATCAATCAGTGAACAATCGACTTATTGCATTAAGAAGCATACTTGAGGGAAATGTATCTCAAAGATTAACATTACTGAAATTTATATTTCTGTGAGAAGAGATAGTTTTGAAAAGGCACATTAGTAATAAATATTCAGAGCTGGTGACTTAGGTCCAAAAGTAATGTCACTTTTTACACTAGGAAAGTTACTCGTATTCAGAATAGACTTATGCACATGCTTGAAGGATAAGCTGACCGAGTACCTATCTGCTATGCTTCCAGCTCACTTCAAGTGTTGTTCCATAAATGATTTGGTCCTCAAAAAAAACAGGCAACATCTCCAATTAAGGCGATGTCTCTTCTGATATCCTGCATACGTTTTATGGCCTTTAAAGCGAGGGTACTCTTAATAAATTATTGTTCGTGTCATATGTATTTAATATTGCACTTGAATGGATTTCCATCGTTTTTTAGTGCATTTACAGCCCAAAACATAAATTTCAGTGTAACATATTGTGTATTATGTCAAAGTGAGAGACAGTGGCGCTAGACTTAATACTGCTGGGGTGCAGTCGGTGTTCCTGTTCATCCCCATAGTGTTCAGTGGGGTTGAGGTCAGGGTTCTGTGCAGGAGACTCGAGTTCTTCCACTCCAACCTTAACACACCATGTCTTCATGGAGCTCGCTTTGTGCACAGACGCACAAAGTACATATGGTGTGATGGTGAGGTGTCCACAAACTTATACAAACCACTCAACTATGCATTTGGTCCAATGCTTGATAGCAAATGTTTGCAATATTTGCTTCTAGAAATTGCCTTTCAAATTCAAAAATGTCTAAACTCAAAACCAGAAGCAGGAGTTTCTTGGATTTTTTTTTCTTACAAACCAGAATTTGTCCAGGGTTTCATTAATCTGGACAGTTTTTGCACATGATTTCTGCTGATGGATTTCCCATCATTCCGCTGATGGAGAAGTGTGACTTCTCTTAACCCTTATGAAATACATTCACATGCACTCATGTTTTTCACATGTAAGAATATTATAATAATAAGTGATCATGTGCGAGAAACATGCCAGTGTGCATTTAAAGATGTTATGCCCTTAAAATGGCACATGGGAACACAAATGATCACGTGACATAATGTGAACAACAACAGCAAAACAATTTCATGGGTGAAAATCACATCTGAAAAATAAAACCACACCTCAATTCCTGCATGTGGAAAATGAAAAAGATGTGAAAAAAAAAAACTGAATCATTTGTGCTGTATGTGATCAGATGTGCAACATATCAAGCGTCTAAAAAAAATCACGTGCAAATTTCGCAAGTCCATCATGTGATCATGTGACTTTTCTTTAAGGTGGAGCTTTTGCTACTTTGCGCAAATCCAAATGTGATTGTGAAGCTTGATGGACTTCGGGTTTTGGAAAATGACGCCATCTGAATTCCAAAAAAAAAAAAAAAAAAAAAAAAAAAATGGTTTTTTTTTTTTTTTTTTTTTTTTTTTTTTTTTTTGCACCAATGCAGAGAAAAGCACATGCACGCGCTGCATCTTATTATTTAATCAGGCGTTAATTGGGATGTGTCTCAAACCGGAGAATCAGAACATAACAGTAATTAAGGCTCAAAAACGAACTTTTAGCACCATTCCAAGAGTGAAACAAATCCACACACACACACACACACTCACAATCGTTTAAGTTTAATATGTTGCGCAAGTGATGTATCAACAAACCTTATAATAAAAGGTGACACATGCTGTTCTTTAGAGCACTGGAGCTACAGACTAAAGAATAAAAAAAAAAAAAGAAAATCCAACACAGTGCAGTTCACATGAGTGTAGTGACGAAAATTATACCACTTTCCCACACACTCACCCATTCCAGCAGGCGGATGAACCCCAGTGGGAGTTTAAGCACCTGAAATGTCCCAGTAGAAACGACCTGAAATCAATAAATGCAAAAAAAATGAAGAAAAGAGAGAGGGAGAGAGAGAGATTGCTGGTGTGTGAATGTGTTTTTTTTTTTGGGTTTTTTTTTTTTTAAATAGACACATTTCTCTTCCAAATCCCCTGCACATCACTAACATGCGACAGCTGAGAAAATGAGCATGCAGTGTGTTGTTTTGCTCCTACCTTGTTTGCAGTTTCCATTTTTTTTCCTGATTGGAGAAAAGCGCACTGAGCGCGCGAGCGAACCAGCAGAGATGCGCGGAGTCTGGGCTCTGACTGTATGGAAGGCCAACCAGCTCACACACACACGGAGCATTTTCTATGCACCGTATGAGACGAACAAAAAGCAAGTTAGTGCGCATGTCAGTTACTTAAGCACTTCTGGTGGCACCATTTGGAAATGTAAAGCTCTTAAAACAATAATAACTAGCTCAGACTAAGGGCGTTTTCACTCCTGACTCGTTAGGAGCGTTTGTTTCGGAACCTGGTTTGGTTCGTTTAGGCATATATGAACACCTTTAGGCATATATGAACACGGCAGTCGCGCTCGGAACCGCGCCAAAACAATCGGTCCGAGACCACCTCGATTGCAAACGAACTCTGGAGCGGTTCGCTCGTGGTGAGGAAGCAATCCGACCCAACAGACCAACAAACCAACCTGTATAGCAATGCATGATGGGAACTGCGTTACGTAAATAGCGTGTTTGTTTTGCTAATGGCTCGCAGCATGTATCGCGGTTTAACTTGGACCAAAGACGAGGTAAAATGCCTCACTGAAATTTGACAAACATACTGTATACTGTATTTCTGAAAAACTTTCAAAAACACATAAAAACACGAAGGTTTACAAGCTGTTTAGCGAGCGTCTCAAGGAGATGGGCTTTAATCGCTCAGTGAAACATCGAATTCCTGCTCAAACTGATAAATAATTATAACTACAGCTAAAAGAAAGCCACAATAAGCTCACAGAGCTGCTGTCTATCCATCTTGATGTATGAGCGGAAGTGTGGAACATAAACAGGAGCACTCTGACCAATGAGAGGACAGTTTATTCACATGTGACTTGCATAAGCACATTTTGGTGCACTTTGAAAGGTTGCCTTGTACAAGCGATGCCTTTAGACTACTCTCTCTCTCTCTCTCTCTCTCTCTCTCTCTCTCTCAAAAAGTGCTGACACTGGAGACTCCTTCCATAAATGTTTCATAAGTGCCTCATCACAAAAAAACGTTTACATTTTTCTTTGCATAACAACACGTTGTTTTTTACGCGACAACATTAGCGATTTGAACCACGATGTGGTATAACAATAAACAACCAATTGTCATTACTGGATGCTTTGAACAACAATTTGGAAAACAGTTTTCCACAGACGTAAAACTTTTACCTTCAGTGACTTACCCCGAGGTGTACCATTACCTTGTTCATATGGAGAGAGACGCTCAAAGCTACTTGTAGTTTGGATGCTTAGGATTACTTGCTTAGTGGAAAGATGGGAAATATTTCCTCTTATGATATTAACAGGATCTGTGTTGCGTAAAGCAAAGATGGAGGAAGTCTGTCTAAAATATATTCAGTATGGTTCACTGTTAAGAAAGAAGTGGAAGTTTGCACGGAGTGTGTGTTAGTGTTTTGAATGATGTTTACTGTCACCTGGATATATTCTAGGAACATCGACATCACTTCCTGCGGTAAGGAATATTCATTTGAAACGGTCTATAATAGCAGCTCTGACTGTAGTTTAAAATGGATAAAAACTGCAAATTGCTGTTGTATAAGAGGAATAAAACACTTGGGGATGTGTTGTTATAGGTAATGGCCAGGGTAAAGCTTTTCTATGAAGAATTTCTTTACTTGTTAGGCAGATTAGTCTCGTAGCTCCAGCGCAAAACTAAAAATATTTTCTGGTGAGCAACATTTGCATGAAAAATTGTGTATATTTGACTTTTGGCTTAAAATTCCTTTAATTAATTCTTTTCTGCCATTTTTTATTCATATGATTTGCTGTCAGTTGTGATAATGGAATCAGGCTAATACAAGGTCACACCTTTACAGTTTATACGTCTGGACTAGCGTATTTAAGGCTTTGCTATATCCTAACACAGTATGTTATGGTAATATTATTATGTTATGATCATACTGTTACTAATCCAAAAATAATATACGTCATTGTAAATGAAAACTTGCCCATTCATATATTGATATCTTCAAATATTGTCATGGTAGCATTGCAGTCTTTGTGCACACGCATACTGTTGCCATTTCTGCAGTCTGAAATGTGATCACGGCGTGCCGAATTCACTTTCTCTCCATGGGTAGAGCTCGAAGCTGGCAGAAAGTGATAGAGAGAGTGTTCTCTCACTGAGACGGTGAGAGATAGAAAATCTCAGAGCAATTATTGCACGGATGGATCTGAGCAGTCCTGCTAGCCAAGTCTGCATTCTGTAATAACTGGCTCTGTCACTACACATGGAGACATTTCAGTTTTAAAAAAAATGAGAGCAGGTTCTTCTTTTAAAAACATGCTGCCCTAACGTGAAGGTAATGCATAATTTTGACAATGTTTTCCATTTCCGCTTAACAGCCACTTAATTTGATGCCTAGATGGCCTTCAGAAATATGTCCATTAAGGAACCATCTCATTTGTAGAACGTCATTCATTTAAATTGCACCAGCATGAACAATCCTGAACAGCACTAACTCTGACAGCTTTATATTAATATACTCATTTCAATGTGGTGTTTTTTCTTACACAGGGAATTATATGGTGGACACTCCACATTAATGGATAAAAAATGCATTTACTTGTTGTAGTTTTCGGTGAGGAGATGCTGATTTAGCATTTCAGGAGGAGTTTTACCCCACCTCTTCCAGATATAGGAGTTTACACGTTGCGGTTATCCAGGATGCCACTGTTAAGTTCTCGAGATCCATAACCATGATCTGCTTGACTTTAGACTTTATACTTGTAGGTTGCTTTGGATAAAATGTCAGTTCCTTCACAAAGGATCACATTTTGAACAACTCATTTAAATGAATCTTTGTTTTTTGTTTTGCTTTGCTTTCCTAGCATTTCTGTCATCTGATATGCTTCAAGATGGACACGATTCGTTTAATAGACTCGCATAATTCATTGAAGTAATTTGATCGAAAAGAACGAATCATTTCTGAAGTGATGTGACCACCACTAGTTTTACATACAGTAATTCGGGCAGGTACGTTTATCCAAACTAGCTTAACTGGTAACTTGGTGACTTGGTTAATTGGTAACTTTGATGTGATGAATAATCTTTTGACGTGAAAATCAAAAGAGACATACACAATATGGTGAAAGGTTTATAGACACCTGACCATCACAGATATAACTCTTCTGGGAAGGCTTTCCACTACATTTTGTCAGGCAGTGATGTTGGGTGAGGAGGCCTGGGGTGCAGTCAATATTCCAGTTCATCCCAGCGTGTTCAGAGGGGTTGAGGTCAGGACTCTGTCTAGGCCACTTGAATTCTACATATACATATCTGTAGCTTGTATGTAGCTTGTTCTTTGAAAATGAATAATTAAAGTGATTTGTAAAGACCTTTGCTATTCCTGTGGTTATTCATACATACGGGGGGTCCCAAAAGTCTCAATACATACTGGACTACGTATGCCAGCACCATGTCGGTTGTGCCTTCGTCAGTGGAGGTCCACTTCTCAGTTGGTCCGCGACACTTCCAGCCTTTTTTGAATATGTTAATAAGTTTGGTAACAATGTCGTGTGTGACATGCTTGCCGTGTTTCCCGTTAAAGTCCATCGCAACCTTGCGATAGCCTCCCAATCCAGCCATGAGAATGATTTCAATACGTTCGTATTTTGTCAGAGGCATTCTTGAAGGCTATCTGAAAAAAATATATAATACAAACTAAGTATGAAAAATTTTGGAAGACATTTTGCTAAAATGTGTTAATTTCCCTTATGTGTGGAGACTTTTGGGACACCCTGTTCTTGGAGTGTATAGTAATTGCAGCATTCATAATTGTCTTGTTTAAGAGGGATTAAAATGAATGCTTGGCATGGTGTCACTTGCTCCACCATTTTCGGAAATTCATAAGTTTCCCTGACAGCCTGAATGGAAATGCATAGGAACAAAAAACAAGGGAAATACAGTATGAAATATGGCTGGCAAATGGCCTCAGTCTGTCTCTTTATCCAGCGGAAATAATCAGGATTTAAATGAGTACACTGGAGAAAATGAGCCTGGATTGTGGCATGGTGAAGCTAAGTATAGTGTTGAGCAGTATATAATCACACGCATACACACAGTAATACACTCAGGGCACATTTTCCGGAGGTTTCCTGTGCTCTGTGGTTTAATCAAAAACAATAATTACAATAATCCATTAAAAAATATATGAAATAGTGTTTGTGGTTATATACAGTATATATTTAACATAACACTATTAATAACTTATAATGAAGGAAGGATACCCAACACACTAAAGGTCAATTTGTCCAGACGGGACGCAGACTTTTGCACTCAACTCTACATACACTTTATATTGTATATATGTATATATGTATATATGCACGGATCAGTCAGAGGTCACCCGAGCGTTTCAGAGGGCATCCAGCATCCGAACACTCAACTCCATGACAACAAGCTTAGCAAAGAGGTTGCTAAGCAACTAATCTTCTGAGCGGTGATGACAGTGTTGCCTAATTATCTACTGTTTATGTCTCAGACGCTGCTTTTCCTGTGTGCCATTTCGCTCCTGTTTGAAGACGCAAAATGTGTTTCTCGGATTTTTGGGCTGCAATATATTATTTCCTTTTTTAGTGAGAAAAAAAGTATGGGAATCAGCGTATGCAATCCATTAGTCTGAGTGCTCCATTTATTCGGCTTAATAAACCACATGCCGCGTCCATTTATTAGGCAGAGTTGTGGTGTATGCTGTATTTTGCACACCCTTCCAGGAGGACACATTTTTCCAGGGATTTTTAATTGATTTACTGTTCCAATGCAACACTAGTTAGTGCCACAGTTCCAACAAGCATCCAAAAGTGAAGTGTAATAAATTGAAGTACATCAAATCTGTGAAGTGCAAAGTGTAGCGTAGTGAAGTGATGTAGTGGTCACAATAATTTCTTATTTTTAGCTTTATTTTTTTTAAACCACAGCAAACATTTCCAACATTTAATCAACCCTGCCGCCATTTTTTCTGGCCATCTTAACTCGTGCTGACATTCGGTTTCCGCCTCATGTACACTTAATTTAAACTAATTCAGTTTGAATATTCAAACACCATGTAACATATATCATACAAAAAAATGGATACTGAATATAAATATACAATAAATTCAATAATCTATGCAAATTCTACCTTAAGTCTTTTATTCATTCTCAGAGAAAAGGGTAATACAGTGTACTTTTCCTTTTTGTACACCTTTTGTACATTTAGTGTGTATCTTTTACCTAAAAAGGTGCAATTTAAGTAGTGTACCTTTAAAGCTTTACTCTAAAAATTGTACATTTGTATACCTTAAATAATTTCTAAAGATACACTATTCTTTCTGCATTTCCACGTATAAGGTACATATTAAAGCTACAAAAGATGTACCCTTGAGAGTACCACAACAGCAACAAGGAAAGGTAACATTCAGTACTATTTTTTTTGAGAGAGAGGTTGCTTGAATTGCTACAACAATCTATCCATTGTACCATTTACCCTACACAGGGCAGCCTGGAGCCTATCCCAGGGGACTCAGGGCACAAGGGGGGACACCCTGGACAGGGTGCTGACCCATCACATGTCCCATGGACAACTTGGAACAGGGACTTTTGAATCAGCCACAACCCAAGCCTTTGGACTGGGGGAGGAAAACCCCAAGGCACAGGGAGAGCATGCAAACATGCACACACAGAATGGAGGTGGGATTCGAACCCCTACTGTCAGAGGCGCAAGGCAACAGCGCTAACCACTAAACCACTGTCCGCCCCCTGCTACAACAAATAGCTGCGAAGGTCTTGCTAAACAGCTCAAAAGCGAGCTCTTCAGTCACCATTGCAGAACTTTAACCGCATAAAACATGACATAAAGTACTTTAGCAGCATATGCAAACCAAATGATACCTTAATTAGGTATAGTAGACACACAAAAGTGCATAAAAACTCAGTTTGATCATCTAATTGGGCACTGAATCCAATTAATCAATAATCAATCAAGCATCTAGATATTAGGATCAGATTTGTTTGATAAGAGCTTGTAGCTACATTCGTCACTTCAATTTTATCTATGTAGTGCTTTTAACATTAGAAACATTAGAAACTGTCCCAAAGCAGGTTTACAGAAATCTGGATTTAGAATTAGATCCTTAATGAACAAGCCACAGACGATGGTGGCAAGGGAAAACTCCCTGAGACGACATGAGAAAGAAAACCTTTTCTCATGCAACAACAACTACAACAACAACAGACACATTAGGGATGGATTTAAACTGTAATGTTTTAAAATAACCAATAGAGGACTCTCTTTGACAATATGAGTTAAACACAATTACACATCTTTCTTAATCTTCAGTAAAAGCTCTTTAATGGGATCGTAGTGGATCCAAAGCAGGAAAAAACACAGAAGGAAACACCAGTGCACCGCAGACAGACAATACCGTGTGTTGAGAAACGAATGACAAGTATTATTTTGTTTATAGTCTTTGCTACCCAACTCTCAGTAGTATGAGCTAAATCTTATAAATTCACACAAGGAAAATTGGTAACACAATACTTTAGTGTTTTGTTCCTTCCTAACAGTGTTATAAATGCAAAACTGATCACCAGTTTAGTTCATACTTCCTGCTAATGAATGCTAATTCCTGTCTCCAGAGCCACACCGCAGCTTATCTCATATCTGCCTGAGGTAAATTAGCAGGACGGGTGTGTTTTCTTTTAGTAACATTCACATAGAGCTCATATATTATACAGTATGTGGTTTTTCAGACCTCATTTGAAAACTTGTGACCGGTTTGGACCGTGTACAGTCCTTATTCTATGCAGGTGGCAGATATCATGGATAAAAACCACACATCCCTGTTTATCCTTCAACTCCTCTGTCTTTCTCCGAGGCAGCAAACCACCTTTAGCTCAGTACAGTGGCGTGGATGAATTAGTTAAATTAATCAGGGAATCTCATAAGCTCTCACTTTGTTTTCCTTGTTTAGTTGCAGAAACATGCTGTCACACTCCTTGCTAACATTCTCAGCCTTTCTGGACTGCATTGATAAAATGTTTAATCGCCTCCAAAAAATAGCTTTTCGTAACTGTCTTGCTAGGCTAACATGATACGAGCTAAAACTCTACCGAAGTCTCTGAAATGTATTTACAATTTTAGTGTACGTATAGTATTAAAATGTTCATTAGAGTATCGTTATTAAATGTATACACGCCCTTATTTTCATTCACTCTTAAAAGAAACACCATTAGCCGTAACTCAAATGGTGTTTCTTGTAAGTGTGAATGAAAATTGAGGAAATGATCGCATTTGCATTTTAGAAACTTAAAAAAAGAGAGTCTTCTGTGCTAATATGACAAAAACAACCAAACAACAACAACAACAAAAAGGTCACAATATGCACATTGTAACTCTGCTAGCTACCACTACGTTCTAGCTAGCTGTATTATTATTAGTATTAGTAGTAGTAATAGTAGTATTAGTATTATTAATAATAAAAATGAGAATTACATTTCAAAACTAACAAATTTGTTATCTCTACTTTCATTTCAACCTTTAAATATTGACGTTGAACATATTGTTAAGCTTCTAATATTCACTCAGTCGGCCTAATGAATTTTTTTTTTTTTCATCAACACTTTGTCCTCTGTGTTGAAATTTCTTGCTTGCTTCCCAAGCTGTGTCCTGAATGGTTAAGAGATTGAAAATAAATAAATAACTCAATAAATTTTAAAAAAGCTGATGTCACTCTGCACTTAAAAGTTTAACTTTTTTTTTTTTTAATTTTCGGATCTGCACAGTGATTAACAGCCTGCAGATATGCGCCAAAGGCTTGAGGGAAAAAAAGCCTTAAACTATTAGCTTTCATTGACTTTACTTGACTAAACTTGCTGTAGTTTTTCATTGACAATAACAAAATGAGTGTTATGAATTCTCATCAAAAGCCTACAACCAAAACGAAATCCAAATTAACTGTTAAAATGCTCAGTGTGGCCTTGTAGCTCCAGTGTAAAACTAAAGAAAAACTGTTCTGCCTACATTTGGGATAAGAGGAAAATTGGGCAACAGATTTTTTTGCCAATTCATTCCTTTAGGTTATGGCCAAAGACTAAATGAGCAAACACATGCAAAATTGTGTTGAAATCCAAAAATAATCCTCTGAAGAACTAACCCTATGAATGAACTGTATCAGTGAAATTTGCAGTATAGCCGTTTGAATCAGCCGTTTGAATCCTGAAGGACGAGTTTCTACATGCACACCACAAATGATTCCTATCAGTTAATCACTATGACCTTTGTAACTTGGCTGAAAAAATGTGGAAGAGCACAAAACGAATTTGTCCATTATCAGATAATCTTGGCCAGGCACCTTTAATCTCTGCTGTGGTTAAACAGGACCATGGCTCTGTGTAATGCTCTCTAACCCTGCCCCAGGTCAGATGCAATCCTCGTACTGTCATGTTCCATTCCCAGAGAGAAATTCCCAGAGGCCTGGCTGTATGAGCGTTTCATTCCATCTATGACAGATATGTGGTCCACGTGCTGGCTGAAAGGCCGTGTCACTATTTATAGCTGATCAGGACACACCTAATGAAACCCAGGCAAAGTCACTGTGAATAGAGTAGAAATCTGTTTTTAATCCACAACCGTAGAGCAAAGATCTTGGGAAAAAATGGGTAATACTTTATTTCAAGGGTATCTGCATTGTGCCTTCATATCACGTTTGTATGTATTGGATAAATATTTTATAACCTTTCATAAGCCATTTATGAATGTCTTGTGGCAAACCTCATGAGATTTTATGTAGTATGAATTTTTTTTTTAAATGGAAAGACTCTTCATGTTTGCTTGAGTGTTGTTTTTTTTGTTTTTTTTTGAAGTACCCACACATTCGCAACACTGAGGAGTCTTCTATGTAGTATACAGCCATCCCTATTCATTCAGCTGACCTTTGACCTTCTCAAAAGGTGTGTATAGGTGTACATAGTGCTTTAATGAATACAAAACTGATTAACATTGTAGTCTGAAGGTCTGAAAATCACTCATTAAACTGACATCTGGGCTTTGTAAATAGTTTTTACATATATAGTAGATTTATATTCTTTACAGAGGATGTCACAAAGCTTTATGTGTTTTATGGTATGAATAACTTGTAACATTACAGTCACAAATAGTTGCTTCTTAATGATAATTAAAGATTCTTGACTTGCTTGTCTCATAACAACATAACAACATTAATGTCATTAATAATTAAAGGCTTACATAAATCCTTCAGCATTACACTATAAAAGATTCATGCAACGCTTATGAATGTGTTGCGTAGCCACTTATTCAAATAAAGTGTTACCAAAGAAATCCGTCTGTTGGGAAAACTGATCAATTCCTATGTAAATGACTTTATTTAAATGACTTTAAATGTGATGGAAAGTGCCAGCAATATCCTACACAGGCATTCAGAAAACCTCAGTTCATAAGCCATTCATGACAACCAAGAATTAGAAACAATCGCTTATTGAATGAAGGAATGAAATTTTTCACTGAACTCGATCGAAAATGCAACCGAAATCTCTAGATTGTTTAAGCAGTAAAGAACTTGATTTTCTGTTCCAGTGTGATTTCAAGAAAGTATAGTCTGAACCTAAACTGCCAGCCTTCCCTGAATAACTACATGTTAGCATTAGACACTACTATTCTCTGCAATTATTTGCAAGTACTTGCACTTTACTGCAAGTCACTATTATTATTACTGTTACTTATATTCAGACTGTTATTTGCACATTATTGCCATTTGCACATGTATTTTTATCCACTGTATGTACACACTGTATCATATCGCATGCATCATGCTGCTTACCGCTACCTGTATACTGTTTATCTCAACTACCTGCACCTTAATTCTTTATTCATTCATTTATTCCATTTAACGTAATTGCCATTTGCATTACTGGTAAGCATCATACTGTTTACCACTGTACACTGTTAACTTATTGCACCATTACTTGTTACCTCATTTTAATTTATTGATTATTTGCACTACTGGCGGGATGCTAACTGCATTCCGTTGGCTCTGTACTCATACTCTAACAATGACAAAGTTGAACCTAATCTAACCTAACCATTTTCCCAATAAACCTAAATTTCCTGTCCAGAATTCGTCACTTCCTGCCTGGCTACAGGACGATATGACTCAGATAGCCACTATAGGTGAGTTTTCGAAAATGGGGAAAATCTGTGTAGAAAGTATTTTTCCTACGATTCTGCAAGCAACAAATCACTGAAAGATGAAGACTGTTCTGAAAACGTTAAACACAAATACGTTTCTGGTTAAATGCAGTATTTTGCTTTATTTATACCCTAGGCTTCCTATAAGCAGAGTAGCGAGTTATCTTATGTAAAGAATGTTATTAAATGTTTTATTTCCTCCGAACTTTCGGGTTCAAAATGAACCAAAATGAAAAATCGATCATTTCTAGTCCCTGATAACTGACGTCATCATAAACATTCATAAAGACTTGTTCCAGAATCTCTTCACGACAAGTGGAACAAACCTACTGTACATAAACATTCGTAAACCCGTAATGACACATGGCAGAAACCTACATAAACAACAAGCCCTTCAGGACAACTCACATACACCTACATAGACATATAAAAACTTATTCTGAAGGGATCGATATTAATTTACAAATAATACCTGTAGGACACGTTACAGATATTTATTGACATTATTTTGGCAATAATGTCAGAACCTTATGACTCAAAAATGTAGATTTAGGTCAGTTGTCATGAAGGGTTTGTATAGGTGTCTGAGCCTTATCAGCATTGCTGTAAATAAAGTAAACAAAATTACGATTCAATAAACAGGACATCGATGAGTGGAAACTGAAGAAATTTATTTTATTTTTTTTTCTCATCCTAGATATTAATTTTGTAAAAACATGAAATGAAAAGTGTGAGAAAAAGGGTTAAAAGCTGAAAACATTACTCCTACGATTTCAAAAAGTATTTACACAACTGCATAATACACATCATTTTAGTGTAATTATCATTGTTTTATATTACTAAACAGCATTATTGTGGCATAGAAAGGAAAAAAAAAAAAAAAAAAGAGGTAGGGTCAATATCTGCTTCATATCGACTAGGAAAATGCGCCATTCCCACCAAACAGACAACACACACACGGACAGGCAAGGAACACTTAGAATTAGAAAAAGACTGACAAGACGAAAGACTTATAAGACGAACAAACAAAACAACAAATCAAAACGCACTGAGCAGTCACTCGAGGAGAGGGTTAGAGACGTTAGAGGGATAGAGTGAGAGACAGAGAGTGCAGAAAGGAGCACCGGAGTCCGAGTGGGTGTTAAGGCAGTGTGTTAAGTCCACACTAGTGCTGGGCGATTTGCACGATTCATTTGGTTAACTCAAATGAATGTTTTAATGGAATTTTCAAAATATTGTAATCAAGATTGTATGTTTTTTTTTTTTTTTTAAATATGCATGCATTTTACATTTTTTATTAAAACATCCACAAATCCAATTTAAAAGTTGAAACCAATATGAAGGAAAAATACAGCCTTCTTATCCTGATAAACACCTCCTACAGCCTGCGCTACCGTCAATCACTGCACGCTTAAATTCCAAAGCAAAAAACAAACAATCAAACGCCAAGATAAACAGGCAGCACTTCCCTGAGCCGCAAATATGACTTCAGAGACATGGAACTGATACAGGTTTGAAAGGCAGATGAACAGGTTTATGTCAAATCTAATGCCGCATTACATCCTACGCGGTAATTCGCTGGGCAGAATTACGGCATTTTCGACTTCGACACGTTTGACAGACGAGGTTGGAAAATTGACGCCTCCCAGTTATTTTTTTTTTTTAGCAACAAGCGAGGCAGCTGACTTGGATGAGTGATGTACAACTTCTTTCTCAAAACAGCAAACTGTTTGGTTAGTGTTTTAGATGGAACACAACTTTTATGTCTGTATTTAAAGGGGAGAAGTTTTACACTGTTTATTTCTGATGTTGTGCGCAGCCATGTCTTTTTTTTTTTTTTTTTTTGACGTCACTCCGTAAACAGGGAAGGAAGAAGAAGCCATCTCCAGCAAATAGTGCAAACAATGTACTTTAAAAAAAAAAAAAAAAAAGCTTTCTTTAAATATTCTTTATTTAAAAGGATCATTGAGAATCGTTCATAAAGTTGGGGAAAAAAAAGAAAAAAAAAAAAGCAATCTTTTTTTTCTTTCCTGCAATATCGCCCAGCCCTACTCCACACCTCGATTCACTCAGCTTTACATCTGGAGAAATAGAAACATACACATACACATACACATACACACATACACACACACACACATACACACACACACACATACACACACACACAATTCTCAGTTTCGCTGATTTAGTGTGAGGAAGAAAGTCCAGCAACACTTTCTATGAAAGCCACATATATAATAAACAATGAACACATTCATAACATGTCCTAATGCATTCAGAAGGCAATTATAAAAACAATTATTTATGAAAATGCATTACAGTGTTCATTACGCACTAGGAAACGTTAACACTATGCATTATAGTGTTTAAAACATTAATTGTTTATCACTGTATATGTGTCTACTAACTGCTGTATCGATTTATTATTTAAAGTTTTATCTCTCAATAATTACAGTCGCATTTCAGGCTTTGTGAAAATGTATCGCACAAAAAAAATTCATCGATTATTTTAAATTATATAATATGATATAATATTATATTATATTATATATGTCAGTTTATAATGTAAATTTTGCCACTTTCGGTTGCTAATGAAAGCTATAATACCCTTAACCCTTAAAAACTTTAGTTCAAGAATTGGACAAAAATTAAATGCACAATTAAAAAAAAAGAAAAAAAGAAAAAAAAAAAAGAAGGACAGGTCTCAGTATGTATAATCTATAACTAAATACAGTATACATGCTGGGTTTCTTTGACGTTGGTGATCTTCACACTGCTATAAAGTGCATTTTCATAAACAATATGTAGAATGCCTTATAAATACATCCTCACCTTATAAATGTATTCATGGATCCATCATTACAGATGTGGTCCTATAGCAAGTGCTGCTCTCTGTGCGGCACTACTACGCTGATTTGGTGAGCACGGCCATGTCTGACGCTTATAGACCCCCTGATTAAATCCAACAAAGTGATACAGAGAACCGCATGCGTATTTGGTATCGCGAGGTGCAGGTTACTGCGAGTGGATCTCGCAATAATAATCATTCAACAAGCACTGACAAAGAACGAATCTGATTAGAAATTCCGTGAAGGTGCGGCTGTCTACATCTTCGTGTATATTTCATACGACTCCTATCAGAGGTGCATAGGCTGTATTGACTGTATTACTCGTTTTGAAAATCTGCATAAAGGAAGTAATTTCTGACATGGAGATGATTCAATCACCTGATATGAATTTTGAGCAATTCATCATTAATATTCAACAAAACCACACGAGGAAAAAAAAAAAAAAAAAAAAGCCCTGCCGGTAATACACTAATGGTGTGTCTTCCATAAGCACCAATAGCAATATTTGGCATTTTGTGAAAATTAGACAGTGGTGGAAAGTAGATATGGAATACTAGATTTTAAATGACAGAACTATTTGATTAGCTGAATCTAGTTACACTTGACTACAACTGTGTACTGGTTGGTGCTGCACTTTCCTTTATTGTGCCTATTGTCCTGTCTGTATTACGCTGTTTGCACACGTTTGCACACGTGTAGGACTGCGTAGGACTGTGTAGTCTCATGTAGCTCTGTGTTATTTTGTGTAGCACCATGGTCCTAGAGGAATGCTGTTTCATTTCACTGTGACTGAACCAGCTGTATACTGTTGAAATAACAATAAAGCCACTTGACTTGACTTCACTAGCACCTCCTGCGTTTAAAAAAAAACAAAAAAAACAAAAAAACAACGATGACTCCGTGAATTTAGTGCTAATTTTCCGCCAACTGAAGTAACTTATCTAGGTCTAGAGGTTCTCTCCACCACTGGAGAACTCCAAAGTCAATACAAAATGTCATTCAGATGTTTTGGGAGATTTAAACGAAAATTTTATAGATGTAAAAACCTGATTTAGCATCACTGTGATCTAAAAAAAAAAAAAAAAAAAAAAAAAAAAAAAAAAAAAAAAAAAAAAAAAAAAAAAAAAAAAAAAAAAAAAAAAAAAAAAAAAAAAAAAAAAAAAAAAA
>CM040994.1:3627895-3668158 GCA_022985145.1 Pangasius djambal
GGAAAAGGGTGGAGTCTGATGGGAAGGAGGGGATCGATTGGTCCGTTGGTGGGTGGGTGGGTGGTGTCGTGATTAGTGCAAGCCGTTCATGATGTGTTTCTGGTGGATGTCCAGCGCGCTGCTGTGGTCCTGGTTGTGCTGCGCCGGGCTCAGGTCCTCCTCCCAGAGCTGGGCGTTCTTCCGGATCTCGTCCAGAGAGTACTCCTTCAGGATGGTCCCGTTCTCAAACACCGTCACAAGCATGTCCTGCGCAAACACGCACAGGGAAAAAAAAAGTTTTTAACGTTTGTAAGTGGTGGTGTTCGAACATCATCACCATCTACAGTAGTGGGAAAATAAGCATCATTTGTGTAGAAACCACAATGCAGATTTCACAAAAATGTCCAAGTCTGTTATTGTTTAATATCAAATTCTTTAACATCTTTTGGTTCGGTGTGTTTTTTTTATTAAATGAACAAACGAGGGCTTTTTTTCTTCATTCATAGGATAGTGATATTCTGTGAGTGGTTTACATCTAAAGCCAATCTGTGAATTTTTCTTCTCACCTCCTCCGGTTTGCCTGCACCCCGTTCCACGGTCTCTATAAACCCATCCGAGTTTCTCCTCAGTGACAGACGACCACGCTTCGAACCCTTCGACGGATCGGTCACTGGCTGCTTATACACGTCCATCTACACACACAAACGTTTACACATAACACATAAGACTCATGTATGACATCTCTCATGTAGAAAAAAAGAAAAAAAACCCTAACTCACCCCCTTCCCGCTACTCTCCACGTAGCTGCATTTAAACGCACAGTTCAGTGTGTCTCTGTTGATCTTCTGCAGCAGGGCGCTTCCACAGCCGAAGAACACGTTCTCCGCGCTCCAGCCCTCGTCGCTCAGCTTCTTCAGGATCTGGGAACAGCAACACAGGACACAATATCGTCATGCTTACGTCACCCTGCCATGATTTCAATCCACCCTAGCGTTTTAAGGTTAATACAATATGTTTTGTAAAATGAAATGCTGAAAATCTCATTGCAGAAAAGAAAAATGAAACCACGTTGAGTTATTGCATCATAAAATGTAACATCCAATCAGGGTCCAGCATGCAAATGCAGCCCAGGCAACACTGGTTTACCATGGAGGGGCATTTCCAATTTACATACGCATAAAAATCTCTATTTCTTAAAATCCTGACATGATTTGAGTAGTTTGACACCGATTTAGTGAAGGCAGGCCAAAAGGTAGGTTTCACATATTATTATTATGTGAATAATATAAAATTTTAAAAGTGGGTGGAGCTAAATAGTCCTTGAGACTTTTTTTTTGTTTTGTTTTGGAGAACCCAAGACAAATTATGCAGGACAAATTCTGCATGAGATATGAGGCAAAGCGTAAAACGCTGCACTACAGCACCACCATTAGGCCCGTCTTACTCGAGTAGTGAAAAAGTCCCGATGATGATTATTTTACCTTCTCGACTGAGCAGAGATCGATCCCGTCACCCTGGATGATGCGCATGTATGATGGAAGCACTTTATAGCCTACAGAGTTCAGAGAACAGCTAAAACACTCCTCTAAAATCTTGATCACCTGGGGTGTGTGTGAGAGAGAGAGAGAGAGAGAGAGAGAGAGAGAGGTTAAGATTTTTATCTTTTTTATTACACACACAACACCCAGCTAGAAGTCTCAATGTGACCAAAAAAATGCCAGAAAACGGAAAAAAAAACAAACAAAAACAAACCCAAAACTGTTCGTCAGGCTCCTAAATCAGAACAAAGAAACACAAAGCAGTGAAATCAATCCAGTGACGTACTGGAAGACACCTCAGGCTCGCTGCTGCTGTACAGAGAAGTGGCCATTTACTTCCTTCCTTATTTCCCTCCTTCATTCTTTCTTTCCTTCTTTCCTCCCTTCTTTCTTTTCTTCCTTCCCACATTCTCTTTCTTTCCTTCCTTGTTTCCCCTTCTACCTCCCTCCCTTCCTATCCTTCCTTCCCTATTTCTCCTTCTTTATTCCCTTGTTTTTTTTTTCCCTTCTTTGCCTATTATTCCCTTTCCTTCTTTTCTTCCCTATTTCTATTTCCTTCCTTTTTTTGGTTCCTTCTTTCCTTTCTTGTTTCCGTCTTTCCTTTCTTGTGCCCTTCCTTTCTTCTTTTCTTCCTTGTTTCTTCTTAATTTGCTTCCTTCCTCCCTTATTTTCATTCTTCTTTATTTCATTCAATTTGTTTTGGCCATTCCTTCCTTCCTTCCTTTTTTGGTTCCTGTCCTCTTTCTCTTCTTCCTTCCTTCATTGCTTTTTTGGTTTCTCTTCTTCCTTCCTTCCTTCCTTTTTTGGTTCCTGCCCTCTTTCTATTCTTTCTTCCTTCATTCATTCCTTTTTTGGTCCCTGCCCTCTTTCTCTCCTTCCTTCCTTCTTTCCTCCTTCTACTTCCTTACTTCCATTTTTCTCTCCTTCCTTCTTTCATTCCTTCCTCTAAAAAGGAACAGAACATTTCTCAAACAAAGATCCACATGTTGAATTTTTACAGCAACCTAAAATTTAAAGAAGAGGAAACTCCAGGCTTCATGATCAGTCCAAGCGTGAACTGCAGCAGGAACCACAAGCAGACCGAGATGTCGCTTCCGCAGATGCCCTTCTAATGTCCTAATGTTATACTCAGTAGAAGCCTGTAGCTCTAAAAGAGCATACAGATGTTGCTCAGTGAGGACTGCTCATATGGAGAGGGAAATAAGGAAATAAAGAGGAAGTAAGTGGAGCAGCATCATGTGGGAATCTGAGAGACTGAGTCTGGTCTGTTGCTCTCACAGTGCAGCACACTGTACTAACATCAGCACCTAGTGAAAGTATGAGTTCAGTGCACAAATGGAGCTGATTTTAGCTGCTAGGCCGTACTTTCTGCACTCCAGTAAATACTTTTTTGTCAAAACAGGAGCAAAAGAGGTGGAGCTTGTTGTCCTGGTCACCACTGATTGGTCCAAAGAAAGCTTGACTGAATGACTAAGCAGTAAATGTGTTTATTAACAAATGCTAAATTCGATACACCACCAGATCACCCTGAAGTCTGGACATCACCCACCTCCAGCAGCGTCTCTGTGGGGTCTCCCGAGTCGGGCCGGATGACGAGGACGGAGTCTTCGCTGCGTTCCATCACTCTCTCCTTCAGCTTGTCTCCCCAGATGTGCTTGCAGGCCTTGAAGATGTCGTAGCTGTCGCTGACCACCGCCAAGGGGCCTGAGGGGAACTGGTCCAGCAGATACTCGTACGCCTCCTTCTCTCTGCTCCGGCCCCAGGAGATGATGGTGCTGCAACACACACACACACACACACACACACACACACACACACAGAGTCTAAAAATCTGATTCTGCAAACGAGGACAGGTTTGAATTCATTTATCTAAAATGATAATACACAATGTCACTCAGATGCTACTTGAAAAACACAAATAATTTAATTTTGGAAAAATGTCTGGATATCCTGGAAAAAAAAAATATTCTGTTAGTATATAACTGGTACTTTTAGTGTATTTGTGTTTGTGTATTCATGATATTTAGTATCATTTGTCAAATGACAATAACAATTATAAATATATTTAATTTACAATTATAATTATACATATAACATTTAACTTTTTAAAATGTTTTTTTTTATTTTTTAAAAAAGAAAATCTAAATAAATTATTTCATTAGTTTTTTTGTTATTTTCTATTTCTATATTTCTCTCTCTTTTGCATATTATTCTAAATGAATAAGTATTAATTTTTTTGGACTGGAGAAAACATCTGGACTGGATTTTAGTACTCTGGGGCTGTTTATTATTGTTTTTACTTTTTGTAAAATTTGCTGGTTGCTTGCTTTAGCAACTCTTATTTAGCCTCCAGCTTCCCTGCCAGACTAGCTTCTGTGGTTAGGCGTGATCACATGAGCAGGGTTGAGCTTCAGTGCAGCTCTGAGGAAACAAAGAGGACGACTGAGTCAATCTTCTCATGAATCTGCCATTTGCAGTTGTGCAAATTTGTGTCAGTGAGTTACTGGCAGATGTTTTTTTTTCCCATAAGAGCTTCAGATATGCAGAAGGCAAGAATATGAAACAGACGACAAGAACATCACGGAGAAAAATCAGAGAAATGAATAATTAGATTTTGGGTTTGGTTCGGGAAGCCAGGTCGGGTCATGTACATGCAACAGAGACAGAGAGAGAGAGCACAAGTGTGTGTGTGTGTGTGTCTCACCTGTGCTCAGCAGCAGGTATGGAGAAACCAGCCATGGGGCAGCTGTAGTAGCGCTGAGCCATGAGGATTCCAGCCACTGTGTCCGTGCTGGAAAAGTTCACCAAGTGCGCGGCTCCACCCAGCGCTGCCGACTGCATATGTGTGTGAAAGAGATGAAAAAGTGTGATGAGCCACGTGTGTGTGTGTGTGTGTGTGTGTGTGTGTGTGTGTGTGTGTATGTGTGAGACAGAATACTAATTAAAGGGATTCTCCAAGTTTTTCAAGCCTGGTTTGTACAGCCATTCAGTACTCATTGCTCATTATTTGGTGGCAAATGATACTGATTTTTAGTCCGTCTGATACTTATTTATGCAAGTCGATATCACAGTACAATATTACAAATAAATACTGTTCTTTCCTGCTGCAGACTGTTGAGGTTTGCCATGAGCACTGCTCATTATTGTTATAGTTCACAAATCCCACAAAGGTCTTGATGCGGTTTCTTTAGCTATGTTCTCTCTGTATTTATTCTGATATCACGTTTCACACCATTGTTGAGCAAACCTTACGGCCTATTTTGTGTACGTTTATGACATCAAATTCCACTATAGTCCATTTCAGGTCCACGTTGCAGTTCCTTCTAAAAGTACTGCAATGGCAAGGCCAAGTCTTTTGTTTTTGCTATACGCTGAAGACATTTGGGTTTGAGATCGAAAGATTAATATGAGATGATAGATCAGAATTTCAGCTTTCATTTCCTGATTTTTACATCTAGATGTGTTAAAACGACTTGGAACGTGGGACATTTTGTACCAGAGCACCCAATATTTAGATGAGCAAAAGTATTGGAACAGATAGTCTTAAAGTAAATGCCGCTTAATATTTGGTTGCATATCCCTTGCTTGCAGTGACCGCATCAAACCAGCGACCCACTGACATCACCAAACTGTTGCATTCATCTTTTGTGATGCTTCTCCTGGCTTGTACCACAGCTTCTTTCAGTTGTTGTTAGTTTTGGGGGCTCCTCCCTTCAGTCTCCGGGTTTCTCTCTTTTCTCAACTTCAAAACGGCTTGCTTTTCTCCCATAGGTTTATCCTTTTTAACAACAAATGCAGTCTTCACAGGCAAAAACCCAAGACTCAAACCAAGAGCAGACATTCAGAGCTATTAACTGTTTAAACAATCAGTCTAACAGGGCACACCAGGGCAACAAGAAACACGTCAGTCACATGTTCCAATATTTTTGATCATTTGAACGAATGGGTGGGTTCCATCAAAATGTGCCACGTTCTATGTGGTTTAACACATCTAGATGTAAATTTCAGGAAATAAAAGCTGAAATTCTGATCCATCATCTCATATTAATCTCTCAAACCCAAATGTCTTCATAGAATAGCCAAAAAAAAAAAAAAAAAAAGAATTGGCTTTGCCATTCCAATACTTTTGGAGGGGAATGTATTCTGAGATCACATTTCACACCACTGTGGCGCAAACCTTACGGTTTGTTAAGTCCATTTTAGTTCCAGGTTATAACACTACAAAATACATAGGCCAACCACTCTAATTATTGGCTCAACAGGAAACAATTCTGAGTCAATAGAAAAACAGGAAGTAGTTACTTGTGCACGTAGGGCTAGGTGCAAAGTACACAGTAAAGAAATACGATTTTGTCGTGTAAGAATCAGGAGAGCCTGTGAATGAAACTGTCTAATCAAACTGAGCATGTATTTCACAAATATGGCTGAAGCAGGTGAAAGCAAGTCTTCGTTAATGCTCTGTAAAGTCAGCGTAATCAGGAGCAGCAGCTGCCGTTTGGCAGAAGGAGCTCGAGGGCTTGTTGCCCTGGATTGCAAATTGTATTTGACGCTAACTGTAGACCTCTGAATCTCCCAAAGAGCAACACAGAGTTTCCATCCAAATCCAGTTCAGCTTTTTCCTCCTCTTATTCACTTCTACCATAGCAATATGACTAAGATTAATTTATCCATACAAACACATTTATCCGTTTACACCGTATATAGACTGGGGATGATTCAACAAAAGGAAAAAGCCTCTCCATTTGGGGAATTCATCTTCTCAGTCTGACACCATTCTTCTCTTTGACGCACCATTAATCCACTCAAATACACACCTGACAACACACTGACACCCTAACACTCCTTAATGACAACCAGGAGAGACAGAGCGTAGGAGCGAGAGAGGGGGAGAAAGAGAGAGAGAGAGAGAGAGAGAGAGAGAGAGAGAGAGAGGGACAAAAACAGAGGGAGAAAGGCAGAGAGACAAACACAGAATGACAGAGAGAGACAGAGGGAGAAAGAGAAAGAAACAAAGACAAAGAGAGAGAGAGACAGAGAGAGAGAGAGTTATGTCAGCTAGGTTGCTAAACAGCTTTTCCTTTTACCTCTTGCGCATATCTATGAGAGCATGTCTCATTACCTGCACAACGTTTCACTCATCTGAGCTTCTATTCGACAGCTCTCACTTCAAAAGGGCGGATCAGTGCACATCTGAACTCCCAGCAGCCTCTGCACACACTCCGGCACTGTGGATCACCTGAGCCAGATGTCTGCTGACCTTTTAGACCCGGACACATTCCCTGTCTATTCCCTCCAGTGACGTGATTAATACTCAACCCAGTCATGTACAGGTATGACTGACAGCTGTCGAACAGCACATCATGATCTTTAAGGTGCTGGGCAGCAAATAATCAGCCTTGATGATCTATCCGATCTGAGTGATTTTTTTTGCCAAAAAAATACCTTTAATATATTATTAATCCCGTTTAACACACCTTTATATCTACACCGAGATTCAAAGTGGACTCTGAACAACGAGCATGGGTCATTACCTTTACTCAGAACTGGACGACAGCCAAGGGTGCCACGGAGATTTTTAACAATCTGTCTCGTTTATTAAGCCATATAATAACTCAGTTTCTTACTGATGCCATTCCTTTTAGGGTATTTAGTCTGATGATTAATAGATTCTGGCAACAAAGTCACAAGCGTAAGCAAGTATGTTTGCAAATTAACTCCAGAATGCACTACAACTGATCAGAAGTAAAGAGTTGGAACTTCAGTGCAAACTTGGTCATTTGTTAATTGCAGATGCCACAATCTTGGAACCCATATAAAACTTATTGATCGTTATAAACATAATCAATTTAATGAGCTGTGCTATCAGTGCATACCTCCTGAGAGGAGACTCCTCTGTAGCCGAAATCATGCAGTTTGAACTCCAGCCCCTCCAAACTTCCCGACGTGGCCTTCAGATGCTTGGCAAGGATCTTTTTGAACTCCCGGGAGATGGTTGCCACGGTGATGGGGTACCACATTTGGACCAGCATGGTCTGAGGGGACAAAGAGCGCATGTGGCACATGAGTCAGAAAGGGGAGAGAGAGGGACTGTGTACCCAAAATATAACGACTCCTGCGTTTTATCAGCTGCCACGATGGACATGCAGCATGACTAAAACTAACACAGAAAAAGCTGAAAGTCGGAGGACTGGGAAATAGACTGATCTAGAGTCTAGGTAGAAATGTGGAATAGAAATGCCTATGTATGAAGGAGAGTGCCAGACATACCACATGATTGACTGACCAACAGATCAACCAACAGACAGACAGACAGACAGACAGACAGACAGACAGAGAATGTGCCCAATCAACAGGCATTTCAACCAACTGACTGACAGAACAAAAGACTGACAGATCAGCTGACTAACAAACAGATCAACAGACAAATCTGACTGACCATCTATCAGACAGACCAACTGACAAACAGACGGACCAACTGACTGACCGACAGACAGGTGTATTAACTTATTGACCGACACACCAACTGACTGACTGACATATAGACTGACCGACAAACAGATGGACAGACATACAGACTAACTGACAAACTTACAGACTAAATGATACAGACCAACTGACAAACTGAGTGAAAAACAGACATACTGACAGACAGTCTGACCAATACATTGACCAGCAAACAGACCAACTCACCAGCTGACAGAGTGACACACAGATTGACCAAGAGACAGACATTTCAACTGCCTGACAGACGGATAAACACATCGACGGACAGACCGACCGACAGAAAGACATATCGAATGATAAAAGACTGCCAGGCTGACTCATAGACTGACAACCAGGTTACCAACTGACAGACAGACAGATTAACTGACAGAGAGACCAACCAACTGACAAACAGACAGGTTACCTGATAAACAGACAGACCGACCAACTGACAGACTGATTGACCCACATCAACACATACACACTAGCAAACAGCCAGACAGACCAAAATTCAGATTAATCGACTGACAGACCTTTTCTTCACGTTTGGGTCAAAAAACAACTGCAACATTTACAGACCAAGGACTGCAGTCTACTGCGGCTCTTGTTTTTTTTTTTGTTTTTTTTTACTACAAATCATTTTAAAACTTATTACAGCTATTATTCTAAACTGAGCAGTAGAATCTGAGGTTCGAGAACCTCGCTGTTCAGGTTCACCAGGCCATGAGTTCAGCCTCACTGACCCCGCGCCATTATAATCAAAGTTCTCTGCTGTTTCAGAGCCGCAGCAGCGGCCAAGTATGTGCTGGAAATCAAAAGAGCCCGAGTCACTGACTTGCACAATGGCACAGCAGGACCGTGTTTCTAACACACCCAGAGCGTTAACCGTTTAGGGGAACGTTTTCTACAGCTCAAAACACATTCAAACACTCAGAACACACTGCGACATGAACTTTGGATTGCGACAACAAAAGCTTTTTATTTATTATTATTTATTTTTATTTATTATTCAATTGTTTTCATATAGTTATTTTTCAATTTATATAGACTACTGATGAAGTAAAGTGACCAATTATGTTCTCTCAATTCCTTCGATGCCTGCGTTTGGTTCCCATGTAACAGCATTTGGCGGGAAGAAATAGTTTCGATCTCGGTTTCATCCTTTCTGGGGTTTTAGGACAACATTAGAAGTACAACATTATAAATTAATTTGTAGCCTGTACACAATTTGCTTACTACAATTGCTTATCAAAACTCAAATACAGCAAGGCAGGCCACGCCCACAAGCCGTAAGAGACTAATGGGAAGTGACATCAGCTTTTTTTGCATCTTAAGAAGTGCGTATTTTCTATACATTGGTAAGTACAGGTGTGTGACTGTGAGGGCACTTCAGCTCAGCGAGCACCGAGTACTGAGACACTGAGGCACTTTCTTTCCTCTCACTCGTCACCATCTACAGTTTGCTCGTGAGTCACGTGAAGGTCAAAGAGCCATGGCCTAAGAAAAAAAAGGTTTTTTTTATTGTATGCATTCATATTTATATCAACTGCGAACTGTTAATGTTGTTTATAGGCTTAAAAAATACTAAATCTTTAATATATTCAGTTCAGACATTATATTATTTAAGAAAAGAAGAATTACTGTACCTCTATGTAATTGGTGAGCCAGTAGAAGTCTGGGTCTGTGTTCTCTACAGTGAACAGGACGTTTCCCCTGGGAATGATCTTCCCCTCAGGAACGGCTTTGATGCGGATCGGGAGGCGGCCGTCGTATCTCTGACACACAAACAGACAGAGACGTGACCGTTAGCACAGCAAGAGCTGGACAAAGAAGACTTGTGTGGAGCTGATGAGCCGACCTAAATCCTACCTCCAACAGTTTCCTCCAGCCCTCTTCGTCAAACACCGACTGCTTGAAGTGCATCTGGTAAAACACTTTCGCCTCCTGAATCTTCTCCTCTGTCACGACGCGTCCTGGGGAAAAGTTAACGATGCTCCAGGTTACAAATACGCAATTTACACAAAGGGTTTCAAGTCATGCTGGACTACATGTATTCGAAATTGCTATTAAGACTAGAAACATGCCAGAGCATGTGTTTTATATAGACTTACACCCCAATGCTTTTCAGTTCTCGAATCTGATTGGTCAGGAGGTGTCGATTAATTTTAGTGTTTCTGTAGTAACAGCTAATTCACAGGGACTGGCACGGTGGATGATCTACATATTCTAATAATAAATGGATTGAAAAGTGTTTTGAACAAGGAATAATGTACAGCTGTTGATATGGTGAAACTTGGAAACTCTAAGAATCTTATTTTAATATTCATGGAAGGAGTCTCCAGTACCAGCGCCGTGTAGCAGTCAGTACTTTTTCTGACACGGGACGGTCTTTAAGACGGAGGACTTTGTGCTTTCTGGTTTCTCGGCAGCATGAGGAGGTGTGGTTTCTTTGCCTGATGATGCAACGTAACTGATAACAGATACTATCTAGTTTTGCGGTAAACCGATAAAACATGCGACTGCTGCAGTATAAGAGGAATAAAACATTTTTGGGGTGGAAAATACAGTGACTCTGTACAGTAACTCCAATTTTTTGTTGGGATTCATCACACCAACCCGTCGTTGATTAGTTTCCTATGACAGCGCTATTTGACTGAATTGGAACAGCGATGGTTTGCTCGAGTGACGCGCTGTGCTCCCGATGAATGGGTCTGAGCTGGAAAATATAGTGCAGAGAGGTCACAAGGTTGCGCTTTGTCCCTTTCACAAAGCCAAATGAACTTTAAGTGGAATTCACCAATGATTACACAACACTGATGTAACAAGCCTGCCTGACACAAACACAAGTAATTATGAAATAGAGCTTTATATTATTTCGTTATCATATTACGAGAGAGACTAAGTCAAAGTTAAGATGTGCATTTACTGGGACAAGTAAGGGCCTGTCTTTCTCAAAAGCAAATCGTGTGTTTCGTGCTGAACTGTTCGGAAAGAGTCCTGCAGTTTGACCTTGAGTTCATTCAAGGCTCCTGTCAGCAGAGGACACATGCAGGACGTCAGAGGAACAGCAATGCGAAACACATGACGGGGGCAATGGCACGGAATGCTTCAGGGCCACCTTTCACTTCTATACAAAAGCCAGAACTCAGGCGAATCTTAGTCTTAAACAAATGCCATAACTTAAAAAAAAAAAAAAGGAAAGAAAAGAAAAGAAATTTTCTCATTTTGTCTGTGATAATACTGAGTGTGCAAAACTTGTGACACTGTCGAGGTGTGTGTGTGTGTTTTTTTTTTTTAATCCATGTTTATCAGGATAAACAAAATCAAATATTGATTTAGGATCAGCCCACGGCCCATACGCAGCTGAAACCCTAAGTAAACAGGTATGCTATTTAAATATGAAGCAATCGAAATGAATTTTAAAAAAGTATCCTTATTTATTTTACAAACGTTTTATCAGCTACGTCATGTGGTCTTTAAAAATAAAAAGTCTTAAAAATCTCTAAATAAAAAAAAGATCTCTTTATTTAAAAGTGATTTGTATAAAATATTCCATAAACAAAATTTGATCATCTATTTAAATATTTCATAATAATTTGAATACATATGAATTATATGCTAAAAATAAAATTGTTATATACATATTAACTACTATATTGCTTTCTATTCTTTTCCTTCGGTTGTTTTTCATAAGAATGCTTTTACTCATTGCTTTTATTAATAATTCTATTTATCACATACACAAAAAAACGAGTCATGCTTGATGACCAGATTATAATAATAAAAAAATCTCTTTAAAAAAAAAAAACAACTAAACTTTCTTATATACAAATAAATGATAAAGTATCCCTAAAGTAACATCAATATCATTTTCTATGAAGAACAATGAAAAATGACATTTTCTGTAGAAATGAAACATTTATAAGAGTAATCGTTTTATTAATATTATCCAGACATGTTAATGAATCATAAGAAAAGAAGAAGACAAATTCAAGACAAACACCTGCGATATATTTCTTCAGGAGATACTGCAGGCCGAAAAACACCACCTCGTTGAACTGAGCCCCTTTCTTGCGCCGGCACTCGAAGTAAGAATAAATTTTGCTGAGGTCTGGAGGATACTGCTTATAGTGCGTGATCTGAAAAAGAGAAAATGAAGGGCAAACGTTAAAACAGAAATCATTTCCCTAATCCCAGCACATCTAAAAGTGCTTTATTCCTCTTATACCGCAGCAATTTGCCACAATTACATTTTCATTAATTACAGAACAACATTTAACGTGGAATATTCCCTTACCAGCCTTTTTTTTTTTTTTTCATTCTTAAGACAAAAAAAAATAAAAATAAAAAATAGGTGCAGTGTGGGAGGTCACCAAGAAACTAAAGACTGTCACGTATCTGAAAACTTACGAATGTTTTCAGTGTGCATTTTTTTTTTTTTAAAACAACAACTCAAACCTTCCTCACTCATAAGAGGCTTTGTGTAATAAAAAGAAAAAAAAGAAAGTATCACGTAAGTATCACGTGAATTCCTGGCAACCTCGTGTGTGTACTGTACACTAATCGAAAGAACATCAGCACATGGGTCACGAGGAGGGAATGTGAATTACTTCAGCGACACAGAGTGCTCACTGGATCTCACGTGAACGCAAATTCACTAATCAAGAGCAACAAGCTTTAACTTGAGTAATGCGGCCAAGGGATTTGCAAAATGGAAACACAGACAAGCTGCAGTGAGATCCTATTCGCTAGAATATTATTATCATCATCATCATTATCTTTAATTCCATTAACAGACCCAGTCAATCTGGATATTCATAAAAAGGTATTCAAAAAAAAAAAAAAAAAAGAAAAGAGAAACAACAACAGTCTGTGCTTTAACGTCACAAAATGTTCTGAAAGCACGGCTGAAAATAGAAACCAGAGTTTGTGGCGAGGTCAAAGTCTATTTCATTTGAAGCACAAACACTGTTATATAACTATTTCAACCAGAGCGGGACAAGAGTTTAGGGTGCGATATGACAGACAGATATTATCGGTAAACCTTAGCCAACATCGAGACTGATGTGTTAGGTGCTAGAAGAATGAGAGCTGTGAAAATCAATCACTTGTTGAGTGATTCCAAGGATCGCGCTTGAATCAAATGTTCCAAAGCAACCAAAGACAGAGACTATGTAAGCGATAAAACACTTCGGGACGTGCTGTTAAAGGAAAATAATCAACGGCAGGGTGGTGTAATGAAGCGGCGTTCCTGTTACCACCCTGAACTGGACTGTTTTCCTATAACACAAGTGCTCTGTTCCTCTTACACCACATCCATTTTCCAACTATTAGCCTACAAATTTTCATTTATTAACACTTGTTAACAGATCATGCTTTTTATCCGTTTATAGCTACGTTTAAAGTTGTGGAACGTCCACGAGACAAGTCAGTTACCCTTAAAGTCGCCAGTTTCTTTTTCTTTTTCTTCCTTCGTCCTGGATACGTTCTCGCGGTGGAAAACTTACAAAGCACTGACACTGGAGACTCCTTCCATGAAACTGAAGACGATTCTAGACCTTGTCACGTAACAACGCATTTTAAAATTCAGTTTATTGTTAGGCTTCGATTATGTGGCGCGCAAATGAGTCGTTACTATAGAAACGATAACGTATTAGATTGAGTGCATTAAATAGTTAATAGATTTATTTTAACGGGAAGTAACCTGACTTCATATTTGCGGAGGTGAGTAAAATCGAAAACAAAGCAGACAGAGCTGCTAAATATAGCACCATTACACAAGCACAATACCATCTAAACTTAATGTAGGCATTAAATAACCTTTGGCAGTTTTGCACGCATGGGTGTTGCACTGCAGCTTGCCTTCGCCAGAGAGAATTCAGACAGAGAGCAACTTTTGTATTACACCTCCAGATTTAATATGCTGAAGAAAAGAGCTGAATTCAAATCAGTTCATTGAGTTAAACTCTAAACGAGTTTGTGAGTATGTGAGTATGTGAGGATGTGTGTTGGTGACATTTTAGCCTCCGGGGCTTTTGGATTTGGAAGAAAACATCCTTTGCCATTTGAAAGTGATTAAAGAAGGGGGTTGTCTGACATCCTCCAATTACATCTGACCTTTACTGGCATGTTTCCAGTCCGGGCAGGACGGATAAGCACCATGCAAATGTGGCATTTGCTTTTTTAACTTAATATGATCCGTACAGACAGGAATTAAATATTTCGAGAGATATCATATGACCCAAAATGTCATCAGATCACAATAGTTAAACCTTAAAGCCTTACCTTAAGCACAATAAACCTTAAGTAATGTTTGATGCATGTGATTATTAAAAGCAAATATCAACAACATTTCACTGTTCTTATCATTTCACTGTGAAGAAAGTACACCCTTTTATTTTCATAAATCTCTATCACTTTGATACCATGTTATTTTTCCCTCTAAACCTTTCCAGAGCTGCCTCAGAAACTTTCAGTATCAATGAGCTAAATACCTGCAATACCAAAGGCCGCATGTCAAACCGCACGCCCCGCACTACACACTACAGTACGTCTAAACAGCACGGGACCCTTTGGTAACCAGGGTAACGCACTATTTTGGCCTAACACCGAGCGCGCCACAGTGTGATTTGGAACGCAGCCCATAGCGGACGCAGATTCGCACTTTAATTTCGGTTTCGTTTCTTCGGTTTTGAAGTGCTGGCTTGCACTACGGTCACTCTGAAGACTTAAGAGTAATAAGCTTTATTAAAAGTAACAGTAATATACGCAACGAGCATAATTTCGCGAACCCCCCCGCAAAAAAAAAAAAAAAAAAAAAAAAAAAAAAAAATTTACCCCTTCTCTTGTAGAAACATATACACGTGGTTTTACGGTATCCACCATCTGCCTGTCTTTTACTATTAATAATAAATATATAGCTTTTTTGTGTATCTGTAAATTATACATAGAACTGAAAATGTTTGTTATTTCATGTGTAATATTTACATAGTAAACTACATTGTCCTCGTTAAAAAAAAAGGCAAAATGAACGTTCTATTCTGGGAGAAAATGTGTTAATAAACACAGCGTGCATGTGAACGTCTCTAGTGTTTATGTATTAATTAAATCAGACACCACGAGCTTGGAGGTTACCGTAAAACCCTGTGTATACTCGCACGGAGTTTTATCAACACTAGATGAAGCTAAAGCTAAAGCGGGCCATTTAAAAGGAAAGGAGCTCGCAGCCTGGCGGCCGTGAAAATATGAATTCTAGGAAACATTATGTGGCTGTTTCAGCGCGACAGGTGTTCGGTCATGTTATTGTTTTTTGAATTAACGCAATTAAGGCTCTCTTAAACAGAGGTACGACCATGAAATGACAAGCAAGGGCAGGCAGGAGAAACGGCATAGCTTAGCTGGCTAGCTAAAAAGAGAAACATTACTGAGAATGCAGCTGTCTATAAGCCCCTAAGTTTTCTGACTGAGAAAAATGATGCAAATTATATAATTAACTTACTAAGAAAGATAACACATTTATGCAAAGCTTACCTTGTATGAATCCGTCGCGAGTAAAAAATTATAATCTGAAGCTGCCATAGCTGAACTGCGGTGATATTTTCAGGAAAAAAATAAATAAATAAAAATTCTCGTCCTTGTTTACACCGCAATGTGACACTCAGAGCAAATTACACCGCACTAATGCGTGAAAGAGGATGCCCACGTTTACCCGCCGTGCGTGTGTGCGTTTGTGAAAAGGATCCCGTTCAGAGACAAGAGGACACTGAGGAGGCGGAGTCACGTCTGGACGTCGCACGTAAATTCTCCACAGGGGGCGTGACGACGAGCTCACCATACATACTGAGGCGGAGGGAAAAGGGGCGTGGTCTGAAATGAACACACTCAGTGGATGTGTTGCGCAAAAAAAGGGGGCGTAGCCTGCGGGACTCGATCAGCAGGTCTGGTGACGCAGAGTGGCGCTGGACTGTGAAAGGAGTTTCATTTTCCGTGAAAACAAGAGAGAAACTATGGACTCAGGTGTTTCGAGCAAAGTCATGCTGTGTCATTACTTTAGGAAACCGTTCTGATTAGGAAGCCAAAAAAAAGGGGAGGAGATTATTTGTTTTGATTAAATATGATATTCTTAGAGAATGCATAGGTTTCTTTCTAGCTTTGGGGAGGAGGAGGAGGGACACAGATCCTGCTTAGAATTAGGTTTTATATTTAATATTAGATTCATGTTTCTTGAGGGTATATGCAGTACTTCAATAAGCATTCGGTATTAACTTTGACTATAATAGTCAGGTCCATAAGTATTTGGACAGTGCCACATTTTTGGTAATTTTGTCTCTGCACACCACCACAATGGATTTGAAATGAAGCATTCAAGATGTTGAAGTGTAGACTTTCAGCTTGAATTCAAAGGGTTTAACAAAAATATTGCATTAACCGTTTAGGAATTACAGTCATTTTTTGGAGTTCCTCCTCCAGAGGCTCAAAAGTAACTGGACAAACTAGCATAATCATTAATATTAGCATGATTTTTAATGCTTGGATGCAAATCCTTTGCACTCAATGACTGCCTGAAATCTGGAGCATATGGACATCATCAAATGCTGAGTTACCTCCCTTGAGATGCTTTGCCAGGCCTTTACTGCAGCCGCCTTCAGCTGCTGCTTGTTTGTGGGTCTTTCTGCTTTCAGAATTTGCCTTCAGTAAGTGAAAAGCAGCTCAATCGGGTTGAGGTCATCGAACATTTAAGAACATTTAATTTCTTTGCCTTAAGAAGCTCTTGGGTTGCTTTCGCTGTACGTTTTGAGTCATTATCCATCTGTAATGTGAAGTTCTGTCCTATCAATTTTGCAGCATTTGACTGAATCTAAGTAGAAAGTATAGCCCTATATGCTTCAGAATTAATCAGAATCAGAATTATCAGCAGTCACATCATCGATAAACATCATGCCAAACACTGCCTCCACCATGTTTGACAGATGATGTGGCATGATTTGGATCATGAGCCCTTCCTTTCCTTCTCTATATTCTTCTCTTCCTACCATTCTGGTACAAGTTCATCTTGCATCAGAACTGGTCAGGCTTTTTCGAAGGGTGTTTTTTTTTTTTTTTTTTTTTTTAGCAAATTCTAAGCTTGCCTTTCTGTTCTTGAGTGTCACCAGGTAAACTGTCTGTATTTACATTCATGAAGGCATCTCTTGATTGCAGACTTTGACAATGATAAGCTGACCTCCTTGAGGGTGTTCTTGACTTGGCTAGATGTTGTGAAGGAGTTTTTCTTCAACAAGGAAAGAATTCTGCATTTAGCTGTCTTCCATGGTCTTCCAGGCCTTTTGGTGTTGCTGAGCTCGCCATTGCGTTCCTTCGTTTTAAGAATGTGCCAAATTGTTGATTTGGCCACTCCTAAAGTTTCTGCAATCTCTCTGATGGGTCTGTTTTGTCTTTTCAGTCTAATGATAGCCTCCTTCACTTGCATCGACACCTCTTTGGACCACATAGTGAGAGTTCCCATGAACAGCTACCAAATGAAAATTCAACACTTGGAATTAACTCCAGAACTTTCATCTCCTTAATTTGTCATGAAATAACGAGGACACAGGCCACACCTGGCCATGAAACTGCTTATCAGTTAATTGTCCAATTACTTTAGAGCCTGCGAAAATAGAGGGACTCTGTAAATCATGACTGTAATTCCTAAACTGTTTATGCAATATTTTTATTAAACCCCTTGAATTAAAGCTGAAAGTCTACACTTCAGTCACATCTTGATTGCTTCATTTCAAATCCATTGTGGTGGTGTACAGACCCAAAATTATGAAAATTGTGTCACTGTCCAAATACTTATGGACCTGACTACATAAATGTGTTGTAACAAATTGTTGACAATATGGTGAAGGATGACTCATTGGACCAGGCCTAAAATGCATTCGCATTTGTAATGAGCACTGCCGCCCTGCCATAATATCCCTCTATATGTCGATGTGGTTGGAATGTTCTTTCTGCTAGGATGGTCACATTCTCAGTCACCTGAAGAACACTTACTCTTCTGTTTTCCCTACTTTCCCTTTACTTTTTAGTGACAGCTGAGTGTCATTGTCACTAAATCACCTACTATCTGTGCTCCAATAATGAACCCTATTTCAAAAATCCTCTTGCCATCGTAACGAGCGCTTCCAGACAGGTGTACTGCATGACACAATCAAACAGTTAGTATCCTACCATGATCTGTGGTAAGTATAAAATGCCAAGCAGCTCCAGTTCACCTGCATTGTAGTTATGCTTTGGCAAGCATTTATTTATTGTTTTCCAGGAAACTACTGATCATCTTTATCCTCTGATCGAACATTTCTATCCAAATGGAAGTGGTCTCTTCCAGGATGACTCCGCCCCCATCCACAGGGCACAAGGGATCACTGAATGCTTTGGTGAGGACGAAAATGAGGTCAAGCATAAGCTGTGGCCTTCACAGTCACAAGATCTCAACCCAAGAAAAAGAATCAACACGTTCTGACTTTCTGACTGATCAGAATCAAGAATTCAGTAGTGTTGTGGTAAATTATTTTTTTTTCTACATGAATTTTATAGGAGTAATCAACTTCTCAAAGATGATTTGAGGCCAGAGTTGGGGTGGCAACTGGGGTAGCAGTTGGCATCTATGGTGGCATGTCAGAAACTTGATCATGTAGGCTATTTTTATGAGTACTCACTCAACACCAGAAGCCTTGACTAATATTCTTTCACTTTTGTTTTGTTCCTTGACTTATTGCCTTCTCGAGACCTCATACACCTTTAGCACACATTATGTTGCTTAAAATAGGGACAAAGTACAAGAAAGATTACATGGGCGTTGAACATGTGCTACTTATATAAAGACGCATGTGACAGTGAGTCACAAGTTTGATTAATGCAGTTTCAAGAGGCTTAGTATGCTATAGGCGTTTCCAACACCAGACGTGGAAGTCCGGGACTGTGTGGTGATTTCCCTGTTCAGAGACATTTGTTTTAACTCACCATTTCTTTCACTTTTGATTCTGGACATGCTGCTTTTGTTTGTTTTAGATTAATGCTCTTTGGACAGCACTTTCTTTTAATCTGTGGCCTACTGTGGTGATTTAATAGGATATAGGATTAAAAAAAATAAGCTTTACAACAAACTCTGTTGAATTAGCAACATTAGGATAATTCATTTGGTTCATATTAGATAGTTACTTTCATTAGTGATCTTCTTTTTGGAAAACAATGAACAAAGTGGTTGTTATGACCCCGAGATGAGCCCAAGGGTAACTCAGGGTCAGTAATAGGTGGTTTACCAGTGTGAACAGGAAATGCCTAGCAAGACTTATAACAAAAATTAGATTCCACAACAATACTGTCATATAACAGAGTTTACTGTTTTTTTTATTATTTAGTAGTGCGGTACATTGAGGGACACCAACATACAAGACATAAGACAAGAGTTTTCGAGGTGGATGTTTGTAACAAAGGGGCTGGACTCCGGCGGTGCTAAAGGAAAGAAAGAAATAGAACAAAACAGTCTTCCCTATTCTTGATTTTCACACACAGT
This sequence comes from Pangasius djambal, assembly GCA_022985145.1. Classification (NCBI taxonomy): domain Eukaryota; kingdom Metazoa; phylum Chordata; class Actinopteri; order Siluriformes; family Pangasiidae; genus Pangasius; species Pangasius djambal. The sequence continues at coordinate 3,647,450 of CM040994.1, forward strand.
CATCTAGAAACAAAAATGTAACCAAAATGTCTAACTACCCCGGTCTTCCTTCACTAACATAAGTACCGGGATTGGCACTCGCCTGTTCCCTACGGTGTTTAGACAGCTACAGTGGATATAAAAAGTCTACACACCCCTGTTAAAATGGCAGGTTTTTGTGATGTAAATAAAAGAAACCAAGATACATCATGTCAGAACCTTTTCCTTTACCCTCAGTGTGAAATTACAGTGTATAAAAGTTAAGTGAGAAACAATCATTTTCGGGAAAAATAGGTAAAATAAAAAACTTACAACAACCTGGTTGCATAAGTGTGCACATCCTTTTATAATTGGGGATGTGGCTATGTTCAGAATGAACCAATCACATGTTCAAAAGTAATTGTCATACAGCTGTCATCAATGAAATTATCCTGATTAACCCCAAATAAAGACCAGCTGTTCCTGTAGGATTTTCTTCACATCTTCTTGGTTTCATCTGACTTCTGAAGCCATGGTCTGCAAAGTGCTTACAAAGCCTGTACAGGGTCCCACTGTCAAAAGGTATCGATCAGGAGATAAATACAAAAAAAAAAAAAAAAAAAAAAAGGTCTAATGAGACCAATTCCAAAACATATAATAATAATTCCATTATTCCAGAAGGTATGTTTGGTGCAAAAAAAGCGCACATCAACAAATGAACACCATACCCACAGTGAAGCATGGTGACGGTAGCATCATGCTTTAGGGCTGCTTTTCTTCAGCCAGAACTGGGGCTTTTATCAAAGTGGAAGGAATCTTGAATAGCTACAAATACTAGTTGATTTTAGTGCAAAACAATGACCCAAAACATACATCCAAATCAACAAAGGAATGGCTTAATCAAAAGAAGATCAATGTTTTTGAATGACCTAGCCAGAGCCCAGACCTGAATCCAACTAAAGATCTGCGGGATGACCTTGAAGCAGGCTGTGCACAGGATTACAGGCTGTGCACAGGATTACTTACAATGTGATGGATCTAGAATATTTTTGCAAGAAAGAAAAAATAGAGAAAATATTGCCAAGCCAAGACATGCCACGCTGATAGACTCTTAGCCAAAAAGTGCTTCAACAATGGGGCTGTGCAAACTTATGCAAACAGTTTATTGTAAGTTTTTTATTTTTTCCTATTTTTCCCTAAAATGTTTCTGATTGTTTTTCACTTCATTTTTATACGATGTAATTTCGCATTGAGGATGGAAAAAGTTCTGAAATTATTTATCTTGGTCTCATTTTTTTTTTACATCTCATAAACCTGCCGTGTATGTAGAATTTTTATGTCCACTGTAGTTTCCTATGTGTTGTGCGATGTATGAGCAAACTCTTGCTTACGTCCACATAAAGTGGGGACTGAAGATGTGACACACACAAAGCGGAACAAGACACGAAACAGTGGAGCGAAACAGAAACACTGGCTGTAGTGCGCAACCACAAAGTTCTGCTTGGTTCAGATGCACACAGACAAAACATTCAAAAACTCAGTGTTGTTATTCTCTCTCTCTTTTTTGCCCTCTTCACTTCCTTTTGCTCTTCCAGGGTGGCTTCTGAAATTCAAAGCTCCTTCTCTCAGTCAAAAGCATTGGACGAGGAGGTGATGGATGAACACACCATCCAATGAGTAGTCTTCACAATGTCTAAAAGACTTTTCTCTTTTAGAAAAAAACCTCTGGAAGATTACCTGCAAGATCATCATACTGACAATCAGCACAAATTTCAGACACTTCAACCTCTGGAACAGCCTTTCCGACAGCTAAGTCATTTCCTAGAATAAAATCTATATTGTTAACAGATAAAACACAAAATGTCCCACAAAATGTTTGGTCTGACAAAGGGAGTAAACCTTCATGAATAAAAGACTGGTCTGGGCTACAATATCCTGCTTGTCACCTGCAGAATGAGCTATAGATTCAACAGTGAAAGAAATAAAAGGTTTATAATACTCATGTGCACTTACCACAGACTCTTGGGAAATAGTCTTCATAAATCCCACCCCTTTTGGTTGTCTGCTATCAAGGCCTTGACTCTTTTCTTGTTGCTCCCGTTTATGCTTCAGAGCGAAGCAATCAGCAGCTACATCACCAAGCTTGTGAGAGTAGAAACACTCAAATGATGATGACCTTGTTTTGGTGCGACCAGGGGGACTCTCAGTTCCAGACTGGTCCTGTTTGGACTCTGACTTGGCTGTCTAGGCTTTGATAAAAACAAAGTTTTGTGAGCAGCCAACACAGCAGCTTGAGAAAGAGTGGTAACCTTACATTCATTAAACAGATAAATTAAACAAATAAACAGCAAAACGGTCAGGCAGACAGTTTTAAAGATTTTCCAAAATCATGAGCTCCCTGAGTGACTCCCGATTAGTAGCTTTACTAGCTGCAGTCCACTTATCAAAAAGGAGCTAGCTAACTCCACATAAGTTTGTGCCTGTGTCTTTCGGAAGTTCCTAAACTTCTGACGATAGGCTTCGGGCACAAGCTCATAAGCACTAAGGAAAGCTATCAGGCAAAAACAATGACGAACAAACCTTCTGAGCTTTTCCAACCAGCTTACATTGGAGTAACAGTGTCCACCATTACTTTGACCACTTCAGAGAGAAAGCAATTCTCTCAAACACTCTGAAGTATGTATCAACTTCAGTCTCTCTAAAAGGCGGTACCAGTGCAACATGCTTAGTAACAGCAGAAGAGGCGCTTGAATCCTCAACCATCTCAGGACTGGTTAAAACTGGAGGAGGAGCTGAAGGGCCAGGACTACAAATAAGGACAGGAGGTAAATTGAGACAGGTATGAGGTTCAAGGTGAACTCTTTCACCCTGGCATTCCAGTTCCCGCAACTGAATTTCCTTCTCCATATCCAGCTCCATGTGTCGGACGGCCAGTTTCTGCCTGCCTCTGCTCTGTTCTCTCCCTCCTTTCCATTTTCAAGTATGCTATATGCACTTTCACATGGGCCTTGCCTCTGGACCCAGACATCTGAGGAGATAATGAATCAAACTGAGGTAAGCTGGCCTTAACCTTGGGGAAATGGAGTCTGGACTCCCCTTCAACCGCCTCAGCAGGACTTCTCAGCCCAACAACTTTTGCACGGTCAACATGTAGGACTTAAAAGGTGCAGCTCAACAAGCTTCTTCATTACAACCCTTTAAATTTCTCTTTTTACCACATATCCTGACACTGAAATTCCAAAATGTGCAGCAATTTCTAACAAATTATCCTTACTACAGTTATCCAAATAGTCTAGAGAAGGGTCACTCAAGAATGGCTGCAAGTCAAATGCAGCCATTGCTAAAGCACTAGCAACACATCAGACTACAAGCCCAATTCAAACTGCCCACACTACTAAATTGTATCCAACTTTTGGTCTCACACTAAGAATAACAACCACTGACATATGGGAAGTTTAGATCCCAGACAAGCCACCACCTGTTACGACCTCGAGATGAGCCCAGGGGTGACTCAGGTTCAGTAACGGGTGGTTTACCAGTGTGAACAGGAAATGCCTAGCAAGGCTTGTAACCAAAAATGAGAATCCACAACAATCAACAACCAGATCCTGGTCTTCCGTCACTAACATAAGTACAGGGATTGGCACTTGCCTCTTCTCTAGGGTGTTTAGACAGTTAGTTTCCTATGTGTTGTACAATGTATGAGCACACTCTTGCTTAACTGTCCAAGCCCCAGTAAACAGGAAACAGCCCACACAAAGTGGGGACTGAAGATCTGAAGTTCTGCTTGGTTCAGATTCGTACAAACAAAACATTCAAAAACTCTGCATTGGCGTCATTTTCTCTCTTTTGTTGCCCTCTTTGCTTCCTGTTGCTCTCCTGGGATGGCTTGTGAAAGTCAAAAGCTCTTCCTCTCTGCCACCAGCATTGAACGAGGAGGTGATGGACGAACACACCGTCCAATGAGTAGTCTTCACAATGTCTAAAAGAAACACAGAAAAAGTTCACAGAAAAACATATGTGCCCTTGCACACAACAGTGGTATGCAAAAGTTCTTCAGAAACAAGATGTTTCTCAACAAAGAGCTTTGTGAGCAAAGTGCTTCCAGAACCGTAGCCCTGAAACATGAAGCCATCACTAAATGTCTTTCACTTTTGATTCAGCGCTTATACAGTCTTGCATTTTAAAGGCTGCTGCTCTACTCATGCAAAGATTGTAAATGCAGACCACAGGATCACCAATCTACCACTATTTAACCCTTGAACAGGACCCTTTAATCTGCTACTCTAGAGGTCCTGACCCTATGTTCAGTCAAAGCTAATGCAATTTAATTACTGTACACTTGTGGTGCAGCGAGTAGAATTGCCTCCTCATAGTTCCAGAGTCCCCGGTTCTAGCTGGCTTACTGTCTGTGCAGAGAGTGTGTCCACCTCCAGAGTTTTGAGGTTTTCTCCCCCTCTTCCCAAAACATGCTGCTAGATGGTAGATGGATTGGCGACTCTAAATTGCCCCTAAGTTTGACTGTGCGTATGTGCTTGTGTTGGTTTTATCCAGGCTGTATTCCCACTTCATGTCCAGTGTTCCCGGGATCACTGACAGTTTAATGAATATCAATAATGTTCTTAGTTTCTTGGAATCCTTTGTGATAGGGAAACTTTGTTGTAAGGTTCTACATAGGACCTTGAAGGCTTCCTAAGACAAAACAAATCACTTTGAAGGGTTCCTCCAGTGGAACAACCAAAAGAACTCTAAAGTAATCTAAATTAGGTCTAAAAGGGTTCTCTCAGAGGTTCTAGATTTGACTTCAAGGGTTCATTGGATAATTAAGGGTTCTTAGCTTCTTTAAAAGTGTTCTACTTGAAACACTTTCCCATAGGGAAACATTCAGTTGTACACTCTCAGACAAAAAAAAAGGGTTTTCAAGGGTTTTTTAAGGGTTTAGTGAATAATTAAGGGATCTAAGCTTCTTTCAAAGTGTTCTACTTGGCAACCTTTGTCATAAGGAAACACAGAGTTGTACACTTTTTTTAAAAAAAAAAGGTTCTTTAAGTGTTTCTTAAAGGTTTTGTGTTCTACCTGGACCCCTTTCACATAGGAAAACATTCAGGTGTACACTCTTAGAAAGAAAAGAGTTCTTCAAGAGTTCTTTAAGGGTTTGTTGAATAATTCAGGGTTCTTAGACTTGTAAAAAGTGTTCTACTTGGAACTTGTTCTCATACAGAAATACACTTAATTGTACACTCTTAGAAAAAAGTTTCCTGAAGGGTTCTTTAATGGTTCTTTAGTCAATAATTAAGGGTTCTTAGATTCTTTTAAAGTGTTCTACTTGAAACCTCTTCTCATAGGGAAACAGAGTTGTACATGCTTCGAAGAAATGTTTCTTCAAGGGTTCCTTAAGTATTCATAGAATAATTAAGGGTTCTTACCTTAAAAGTGTTCTACTTGGACCACTTTGTCATACGGAAATACAGAGTTGTACAGAAAGGTTCTTGAAGGCTTCTTTAAGGGTTTAGTGAATAATTAAGGGTTCCTAGGGTTTCTACTTCAAGAACTTGTATTTGAAACACTTTGTCTTAGGGAAACATTCATGTGTGCACTCTTAGGAAAAAAGTTCTTAATGGTTCTTTAAGGGTTTAGTGACTAATTAAGGGTTCTTAGGTTTTTTTTTTAAGTGTTCTACTTGAAACACTTTCTCATAGGGAATCATTCAGGTGTACACTCTTAGGAAAAAAAAGAGTTCTTTAAGGGCTCCTTAATTTGATTTCCTGGTCTTTTGCCCTGGTTACCATTCAAACATAAAGCACTAAAACGCCGCCTTGGATTAATAGAGAGATGGAGAGATGGAGCAGCTGTCGCGGAAACAACGTCAAAACGATTCCCTCCTCCCCCCACGGGCACTGTGGCTTCATCCCAAATCGCTTCCTACACCCTACACAAGTGCGCTAAATAAGGTACGAAATAATGGCTTCTACACCCGCTGTAGTGCACTAGACATCCAATGGGGACCCATTTGTAACTCAGCCTAAGCATCTCCGCGATACATGGTTGGATCCCAAATAGCTCTTTACTTGCTGTACACGTGCACTACAAAGGATATGAGAGACACAGCGTGTGCGCGCTACGTAGTGCCCTGTGTGTTTATTTGGAATGCGCCCTGAGATTCAGGACCGCGGTCAGCGCCCATAGCCGCTTTTTTTCTTGGTAAGTGGCCATCGCTGGTTGCCAATCGCCAAAGAGCAGCTGGAAAAGCAGAGAGAGAGAGAGAGGGAGAGAGAGAGAAATAGAGAGAGGGGGAGAACGGATAAGAAAGTCCATTTATGAAAAATAATCACTTCAGAAAGCTTGGCATTGTTTGTAACACCGTAATTAGATTGCAAAAGCAAACACGGACGAAAAGAAAAGAAAAGAAAAAGCAACAGTTACCCGGAGCGACTCTCCAGGCTGTCGGGAAGCAGGTTCTTTCCAGAAGAACGGAAATTTCATGCAGTGAAGTTTGAAGCTTTGATGGCACATCAAGTCGTCGCACTTTTCCGTCCGCGCCGGCGCATCTCCGCGGCTCTTCTGTGAGTCAACGGCGCGTATTTTCTCCCCCTCCACCTTCTTAAATATACCTTTAACTTCGAGCCACCATGCTGGACCCGTCCTCGAGCGAGGAGGAAGATGAGGTGGTGGAGGAAGAGCGCAAAGCGGCGGCGGTGGCGGCTCCAAAGGCCCCTGGGAGCGCGCAGGTCTCATCGAGCCGCTCCGGCCAGAGCGCGAGCGGCTTACAGCCCAGCCGCAGTGGCCATGCGCGGCCCTCCAGCCCCGGACCCGCGGCCACCGGCGACAAGGAGAAGGACGACGTGGAGAAGATGCAGAGGGAGGAAGAGGAAAGAAAGAAGAGGCTGCAGCTCTACGTGTTCGTCATGCGCTGCATCGCGTACCCGTTCAACGCCAAGCAGCCCACGGACATGGCGAGGCGGCAGCAGAAGGTAAGAAACAACACGGAGGTAAAAGGTCACAAAAGCAACAGATTGCTTTGGAAAAAAAAAAAAAATCTGACAAACATCTGAAACCCAAATGCATTTCCAGGTGACCTAACTTCTGACCACTGGCTTCAAAGCATGTCTAAAAGTACACTACAACTGTAGAAGCATCAAAGATATTTTAACATTTCCTTTGTGAATATTTTAGGATGGAAAAATCAGCTGATGCGCACGTTATGAATGTTTATAGGGTGGGAAAACACCCTACACACATAGAGGATGGAGAAACATCCTCTAAACATATTAAAGCCTTATGAATGCTTAGAATAGAGGGTGGAGAAACATCCTATAACTGTACTTAAACCTTATGAATGCATAGTGGTGAAACAAAATCCAATAACTATGCTGAATCCTTATGAATGCTTATAGGGGTGGAGAAACATTCTATAACTATGCTGAATCCTTATGAATGCTTATAGGGGTGGCGAAGCATCCTCTAAACATACTGAAGCCTTAAGAATGCTTCTAATAGGGGGTGGAGAAACATCCTCTAAACATATTAAAGCCTTATGAATGCTTATAACAGGGGTGGAGAAACATTCTATAACTATGCTGAATCCTTATGGATGCTTATAGGCATGGAGAAACATCCTATAAACATATCAAAGCATTATGAATGCTTATAGGGGTTGGAGAAACATCCTCTAAACATACTGAAGCCTTACAAATGCTTATAGAGGGTGGAGAAACATCCTATAACTGTGCTGAATCCTTATGAATACTTATCGAGGATGGAGAAACATCCTATAAAAATACTGAAGCTTTATGAAAGCTTACATGGTGGAGAAACATCCTAGAGAAGCTCAGAGAAGCTCTGCAGCAGCAGCAACTAGTTGTTTTCATACCTCACTTAATGTCCGTCATTCTGACACAGAGGGACTTTGAGAACAAAATACAGATTTTTAGCCTAAAAAAAAATCCAGACCCGTGTGGCTTCAGCAGTCCTTTCAGTGTATCGATCTCATCAGGGATGGGCGCTGTAATCAGATAAAGCATGATTAAACCCTTCCACCCGGATGATTATGGTTAGGGAAGTGCACAAATCTAGGACAAGCTCAGATTTTCTGATTCTATTTTTATGCAATTTGCAACAGATTTCATTTGTCATTTTGATATTCCATTATAGATTCCATTTAGAATAGATTTGTTGGATTTAACGTCCGTATTTTGTTGCCATATAACCATCTACAGCTCCGGTTTAACAGTTTAAGCTTTATATCGGTATCCTGGTCCTGGGCTTGGCATGTCCTGAACCTGAACCCTTAAAGTATGACCTGAGGTGTATTATCCGAGTGATGTGATATTAATCGTTGATGTGGTGAAGTTTTCTGTGAGGAAACATTTATTTAGCAGCTTTGGAAGGAGTCTCCGGCGTTAGTCAGAACGTTTTCCGACACAGGAAAGTCTTCAGGATGGAAGGATTTGTGTGTTCTGGTTTCTCGGTAACATGACAAGTCTTATTAACTACAAGCGAGAGAAAAAAGACAGGCTGGTCAGGGAACAGCTGTTTATAGCCGTTATAATGCACGTGATAACTTGTTTCACAGAAATATAAACAGATAAAAGGTGTGTGCCATTTTTTTAATAAATAGAAACTTGTCAGTGTTGGCGAATTGCTGTGTTATAAAAGGAACAAAACTAACTGAAAATCCTTTTTTCACTACAACCTACAACAACATGTTTTAGATTTTATGTAGGTTTTATGTTTCATTCTTTAAAAAAAAACACATTTTTTACTCAGTGAAATATGGTGAGCTTCTTTACTTCCTGTTCTCTGGTCTGAAAAAAAAACACTGGTACTAACTGGCACTTGCTTGAGAATACTTCTCATTTGTCCAGTGAGATCTGGACCCAACCTTTTTTTTCCCCCCACCATTGTGTTTTACTGTTCGAGAAACCGCACCAACTTGCCACTAGATATGTTGGTAAGGCTTCAATTGCAAAATTGCATGCAGTGAAGTGATGGGATCCCATCTGCTGAAAGCAATATTGGTCTGCTCCTTTAGAACAATGCTAAAGCCCACTGAGACCGTACATAATGGAGTGGAGTGGATGGGATGGGATGGGCAGGGGACTATTGATCCAGATGTTTAATGGTGTTGCTTTCGTAGCCTAAACATGTACAGGCAAATCTTTAAATAATAATTATGAATTCTTTTTTTTTTTTTTTTTTAAATACTAGCATTATTTCCAAATAAAAACTGATCTAAAACTGATTTCCTTATCTGACACATCAGTCTGATTTTAGTGCCCTGCATTTAATCTAATGACATTAACGATAATTACCGGCGGTGAAAGAAACTCGAGACAATGCGATACGCCTCAGAGAACTCCATACATGCAGGCTTATGATGAAATGCACTAGATACTGCGACGATGAAAGGAACCCTAGCAGCTGCGGATCTAAGTGGAGCAGCATTATCTTTTATCAGGACCAAGTTGGTTAATTTATTTAGCGCTTATCATGAGGTAGTCATATGCACGTCCCCAGATGAGGCCTGTTCTGCCTGCTGAATCTTATCTAACAAATCAGTTCAAAAAGCAGCACTCTTCGCTTGTGGCGCTGAACGTTTGTTAACTTGGAGAAAACAAGACTGTTATCTCAAGCTCAGCACTCACCTGGGAGTCTTGCTGGCTTGTTTTCCTGATTGTTATGTCTTGGGAAAATAAAAAGAGTCCCTGTGGGACCTGCTGAGTCGGGGGATTCATTGGAGGGAGCTTGCTGTTGGAGCAGTTGTGATGTAGCCTTGGTTATGCCTCATTTATATACGGATCGTGTGGCAGATTTATTTTATTTTATTGATCTGATCAGTTTTTCTGGTAGGTGTAAAAATATAAAGCCGAAATCTAGACTAAACTAAAATTTGATATGGTCCAGCTACATAATAAGAAAATAGTGGCGCTTCATGTTAACACTATGAGCATCATGGGCTCTGAAATGATCACATGCATCTATTTTTGAACTTTAAGCAGAGAGAATAAACACATATGTACAAGTAAGCCATGTTTTAAACAAGGGTAAATAAGATGAGAAATCTTTCAAAGGCTGTGAAAAGTCTGCCCTTTGTAAGCTGTCTCTATTAGGGGTGTAACGCAATGCCACTATCTATATCTGTATGTGTATTCGGATTTAAACCCGGAGTGGGTGTGGCATTGGAAATGAGCCCAGTGGTAGCCAATGTGCCAAACTTCCTATCTAAAATCTCACTCACTCCTGTATGAAAGTGAAAATGTGTGTGACTTTTTTCTTGCGTTCAAATGGATCTGAATCCACCTCAGAACCACGTCTCTCGTCTCAACTCAGTGCACTGTAAACTCCTTGTAGGCAGAAAAGAAAAATGGAATAGTGCTCCTCCTGTTCATATCTCTATTTGCATTCATTTAGAGTGCATTATCTGGTTTATCCAAATAATGTATTCTTGTCAGTTACATCCCTAGTCTTTAGCCTTGTAGCTAGCCTTTGGTATAATGAGCTGCCTTCAGCTAAATAATTTAAATAAATGCATGTGACTGGATAAACTGCAACAGATGATCTACAGAAACCGAGCTGGTTCATGTTTTTTTTTAAAAAAGAAAACTGGCTGTTATTTTCTATTCATACCTCTGTTGTCTCTATTATAGTATTTTTACAGTTGATGACCCCTGGCCTCAAGGCTATGAAACTGTTGCTGGTTTACTTGCCAGCAATATTATTCTGAAGACTGTGTCATTCTGTCATTTTGGCGCTGATGTTTCTTTGAGCTTGCCAGTGCTAAGACAAGTTGGGTGTTGGGTTTAAAATTTCCAGGAAGCTTTTCCATCCTCCTGAGGATCATCTTCCCAGCTAACAAGATACACTATATGGCCAAATGTTTGTCGACACCTGACCATCACACTTATATGTGCTTGTTGAACATGTCATTCCAGATGTATTCCACCTTTGCTGTTATAATAGGCTCCACTCTTCTGGGAAGACTTTCCACTGGATTTTGGAATGTGGCTGTGGGGATTTGTGTTCATTCAGCTACAAGAGCATTAGTAAGGTCAGGTGCTGATGTTGGGTGACGAGGTCTGGGGTGCAGTCGGTGTTCCAGTTCATCCCGAAGGTGTTCAGTGGGGTTGACTTGAGTTCTTCCATACACAACCTTAACACACCATGTCTTCATGGAGCTCGCCTTGTTCACAGGGGTATTATCATGCTGGAACAGGTTTGAGACTCTTAGTTCCAGTGAAAGGAAATTGTAATGCTACACCATACAAAGAAATTCTATACAATTGTTTGCTTCCAAATTTGTGGCTACATGTTTGCTTCGACTCGTTAGTGCTCAATCACACAATGTCTTTTGTGTTTTATGGCATCTCATAATGCTTGTCTACTTAGAGTGCTGGTGCTCCATTTCCACCACAAAAGCACCAGTTTCTTGGCCACTGAAATCAATTATGCTGCCATAAACCAGCTGGCGATGAGCTCTGGAGCTTTGGAACCACTGACATCAGGGTTATAGGGACGGGGTCATTTCCTCACCATGATAAGAAAGCAAGCAGTTTTTTTGCTAATGCTAATGAAACCAATAAAAATTGAGTTCTGTTATACTTCGGAACTAATCCTATTAGAATTCCCATTTTCTTATAAAGGTCAAAGGTCCTATAAAGGCAACAAATTATTTCATAATTTTTATTTTGAAGTTAATTGAATTGTTACTGAGAAACCACAAAGCCCTCCATCCTGAAGACTTTACTGTGTCGAAAAACATAAAGTCACAGCATTATATCCAAACGTTACAAAACACTGACACTGGAGACTCCTTCTATAAATGCTAAATAAACATCTCCTTAGAGAAAACGTCACCATATCAATAACTACACGCGTTCTTTAATCCATTTATATGGAACATCCACCATAAAAATCCCTGCGTAAGTTGTTACTACCGAAATATTAGAACGAGCGCATTATCTGTTCTAGGAAATAAATCAACATCTCCTGACCAATCAGATTGGAGAATTCAGTAGCACTGTGTTGTAATATAACCTAAGTATGATTTTGAAATATATAAATATATATAAAAGGTTCATTAAACCCATTGCATCTACATTTAATCATTTCACACAATTTAACTCCAGGTTACTCTGGGGTTATATATGCGCTGTGTTTAGACGCTAAAGGATTTAAAATTGAATCGAGAAATGTGATGTAATGTTTAAAAGTCCATTTTAGCCTTTTAAATACTAAAAAAAGACATGTAGAGTCTGAAATCATAGGGCACAAGGTATTTTCGCTATAACTGATGATGTAAGAGCGGCATTTCTGGCACTTTCCTCGCATTTCTTCCTGTTTAAGATAGTAATGATAACTGGAGTATCCGTTTAACCGTTTCCTGAGTGTGAATGAATCCAAAGTATCGCTTTATTTTTTTTTCCCTCGAAGATTAGGATCCAGTGTAACATACAAAACAGAGCTAGCGGCCATTTATTATCTGTTTGATGAGATATGCTAATCAGCCAACTTCAAAGAGGACGCGCCGATCACGAAGGCACAAACCGCTCACGTCATTCCGGTGTAAGCGATGAAGAGAACGCTGAAGGATCCAGCCACTTCGATAGAAGGACAGGGTTCTTGTGTGAATGAAGCTCTCGAGCTAAATGCAGGTGAGAAGGTCGAACATCTGTGTGTTGTTTCTCCATGACAAACCCGCTCCCTCCCCTCCCCCTACACATAAGCTCTTCTGAGAATAAAGCCATGTGTGTGTGTGTGTGTGAGAGAGAGAGAGAGAGAGAGAGACAAAGGAGAAGAAGGAGACTGGAAAGAAGCACACTGATTTTAGTGATATAATGGCCATGACGTCTGTTCACTTCAATCTGTCAGTCTTCTTTTTATTCTGTTGTTCAAGTGCAAAAATTCTCTTCCCTTTTCTCGGTTCCTCCTCTCTTCGCTTCTCTTCTGTCATTATTCTTTTTTCTCTTCTCTTCTCTTCTCTTATTTTCTCTTTCCTTCTTTTCTCTTTTCATCATTTGCTTTCTCTTATTTTCTCTCATTCTCTTCTCTTCTCTTCTCTTCTCTTCTCTTCTAAAGTCCACTAACTAAAGTCCATTAACCTTTGCTGTTGCATGTCGCTGGGACATGTTTGCTTCGACTCGTTAGTGCTCAACCACACAATGTCTTTTGTGTTTTATGGCATCTCATAATGCTTGTCTACTTAGAGTGCTGGTGCTCCATTTCCACCACAAAAGCACCAATTTCTTGGCCACTGAAATCAATTATGGTGCCATAAACCAGCTGGTGTTGAGCTCTGGAGCTTTGGAACCACTAAATTCAGGAGTATAGGGGCGGGGTCATTTCCTCACCATGATAAGAACGCAAGCAGTTCAACTTGCATGACTGCCACTTAAAAGCATTGATCTGTGAGACTTGTGAAGAGAATATCACAAGCTGGTTCGTAGAAGAAGCAAAAATCTAGTGTCTATTTCACCAAAGTGAAGAGTTTTTTTTCCTAATGCTAAGTAAACTTCCAGGAAACCAATAAAAATTGAGTTCTATTATACTTTGGAACTAATCCTATTAGAATTCGTATTGGATTCTTAGTGACATTTTCTTATAAAGGTCAAAGGTCCTATAAAGGCAACAAATTATTTCAGAATTTTTAGTTTGAAGTTAATCGAATTGTTGTTACTGAGAAACCACAAAGTCACAGCATTATATCCAACCGTTTCCAAACACTGACACTGGAGACTCCTTCTATAAATGCTAAATAAACATCTCCTTAGAGAAAACCTCATCATATCAATAGCTACACACGTTCTTTAATCCATTTACAAACATCCACCATACAAATCCCTGGGTAAGTTGTTACTATAGTTACTATAGAAAGGATACTGTGTTAGAACGAGCGCATTAGCTCTTCTAGAAAATAACCTGTTCACTTCAATCTGTCAATCTTCTCCATTTTATTCTATTGTTCAGGGGCAGAAATTCTCTTCTCTTCTCTCATTTCCTTCTTCTCTCAATTCTCTTCTCTTCTTTTCAAAATAGAAACAAATGGAAAAGGAAACAAAATAAATCACATTAAACTGTTTTTTTCCCCTATGTACTCAAACGAAACAGCAGTTATCTGTAATATTTTATCTAAACTATGTTTTTTCTGTTTGGCTTAATTGAAGTTCTGTGAAATGTTGCAAAAAAACAAAAACAAAACAATTTAATGTAAGCTTTTAGTCCCATTTCTTCAACAAACCTAACCAATATGAATAAAGAGATGAGAATATTTCTTATTTAAATCTGTCGTCTATACAGCATGTGATAGAAAACTCGTTTCATGTGAGTGATTTCTACTCCATTGTTTTTGGATGTTTACTGTGGAGATTAGCTGAGACAGAATTATGATAAGAAGCTTAATAAGTTAATAAGCCTCATGCTCAGTGTTGGGCTCCGGATCCACCGTCACCGTGACCAGGATCAAGCGCTTAATGAAGATGAATGAAATCAGCCGTCTGTTCTGAATTTGTCGCCCTTATTAGGAGGTGATGGAAAAATCAGGGAGACGAAAATGTTTACACCAGTCATGATGTATACAAGCATCATTACATTCATTGCAAAATGCCAATTTGATGAAAATGCTGACAGCAAAATTCGCAAATGTTGAAAACACATTGCTGGCATTAAGCATGTGCTGAAAAGAACTATTGAAAAGATCTGCACAGCTGGTCTGAGCATCCTTTTGTGCGTGTGTGTGTGTGTGTGTGTGTGTGGTTGTGTGTGCACGCATCATAAAAATCACACTTGCATTATTAGCCCACGAGCTCAGAGCAATAAAACTGCAGCAGTAAACAGTTGGACATGTTGGTGTCTTTTATGGGAAAGCCCACAGCAGACGTTCTTCTAATGCACACGGTTCTAACAGGAATAACGTCTCAGAACACAGTTACAGCCAGAAACCCTGAGAAACATGACTTCTTGGGATTGAAAATCAAGATATCTTCTGATTTGACTTGGTGTGATTCACTGATATGGATTATTTTATGCGGAAAATGTATACATTTCTATATATTTCCGAAAACCGAGACTCAATAAAGCACTTAAACTATTTATATGCAGATATTTTTTATACCACGTTACTGTTGAATTCTCCATTTTGATTTGTTAGGAGGTGTTGATTAATTTTCTGTCATATCAGCAGCTAGGTTATCATACACATAATGGCAGATGCTCTACAAAAACACATTAAAAGATAAGAAACATGGTATAATCACTGATTATGGTGAAGTTTACTTATATTCGGAATGAGTCTCCAGTGTCAGTGGCTCGTTATAACTGCTATAACATAAGTTGAACGAGGAAATAATTCACCAGGAACACCAGGAAGTGAAAAATTTTAATACTGCTTTTACATGTTTTTTTAATGCTATAAAAAATCAAGTAAATTAAGCTAGCTTAGCTCAGGCTAAGAGCTAAGGATGAAGACATCGGAAGCAGGGAACGGAGAAAGCAGAGCTGGTCTTCTTTTTATTATCAGACACTTTTCAGAGCTATGCATACGAAACAAATCCACTGAAATAAAATCAATCTCTGTGTACCTGTATTCAGCTCAGTTTCAGCTCAGCTCAGGTCAGATCTGATCAGATATGACTGATTCTGTCTTTCTCCGGTATATAGCAGCATACTGAGGAGATATAGCACTTAATAGACTGTGGTATAGACAATCACTCATTACCCGCTCGTTCTCTATGACTCCCTTTCCATTTTATGCCCCCTGCTGCCACAGTAACTTAACCAATTCATGCATTCTTCTGAACAGCACTAAACACTTTACTACTAGCTTCTGAACCCCAGAATACGTGTATTGTGTCAAAGACACCGACTTCCATTTTTTGATCCACATAGCAACAGTAACCAAGCATAGGCGTGACTTCTGAAAATCTAAATTTTGATCTTCTATGAAATATTTCAATGTTGCAGTGGTTACTTGTGTTGCTCTGTGACAGCCGTGCGTATTTGTTTTGCTAGTGCTTAGCGCATCTGTTTGTGTTGCCGCGTGTTCATTCACACTTTACGTTATTCACAGCGACAAGCGGCACACGCTCTCACACACACTTTCTCTCTCTCTCTCACATACACACACGCGACAAAGGCTGTGTGTCTCAGAGCAGTGCCAGTCAGGAACCGCCCACCGCTTGCTTTCTATTTCTCATCTCACACACACACACACACACACACACACACACACACACACACACACACACACACACTAAGGCTCTAATTAGTATAATTACTGCCACAGTCTTTCATCCCCCTCCTTCTCTCCCTCTTACACATGCACATAAAAAGCACACACATACACACACCCACCTACCCACACACCCACCTACCCACACACACACAGCTCTGTAATACTTCATTTGTGCGATATTTCCATCAACTTGTGTTTTTATGTAGTGAAATAATGTTATGCTATTCCAAAGCCCTAACCTTAAGCTACAAATAAAAGTTTTCATAGGAACTAACTTAAAGTCCCCACAATGTGAAACACTTGTCATGTTATCACAGGGATGTTGATAAGAAGAAAACACACACACACACACACACACACACACACACACACACTAGGACCAGGAGAGTGTAATTACTATAATTGCTGCCGGGGTGTCTGCTTTTGCTTAGCAGAATTGTTAATGATGATGCCATATTTAGGTAAGGCAGGTTTCTGTGTTTCTCCTCACCCACCTGATTCACCTCGGCAGCTAATAAAGAATTCGCTACATTTGTAAACAAAATATTAAAAACAGAATTGGAGAATATCAATAATACAGAAAACTAGAAAAGGACCCCATGGTTCAGTTGCATTTACAGTGTAGTCCTTGATGGACATTTCTGATATTATTACAATTTTGTACGTAAGACCTGATCCACATCCTATTCCCGTGTTTACGTCAATCCCCTATGTTGTATTAATGTTCTTCAGCTGAAAGAAAACAGCAACTCTTTGCTAGTAACAGCATGGTTGAGCAAGACCAGATCACCTTTGTACAGTTTCTTCCAAATATGTCAAGAGATTGTGAAAACATTATGCAATTTTAATGAGGAGATAAAAGAAGAAGAAAGACTCACTCCACGAGATGTACCACATCATCGCCATCAACTTCGATCATGCAACAGTAATGTGGTCGAGCCCTCAAGTTGACGCCTTGGACGATGTTGAATGGGTGGAAAATGTTCACACGAATAGGAAAATGTTTACCGTTTTGTGCAACCGTGCATGTACATGACTTTATTATCACAATACAACGTTTCGCCAGGCACTCCCTCTGCCTAAACGTGTTGTGCTGGCATAGTGGTAGCTTGCGACAGCCACATTTATCCTATTGTTGCATAACAATTTTGGTAACTTGTGGATTAACTGAAAGGTTTAAAGATGTAACCTAATAACCACATCAGATATGTTTCTGATTTAGAACCTCATTTAAATGTGGCTCATTTTTGATGTGACAAAAATCCAGTCCGAACTTTTGACATGTACACAACGATGTAGCAGAAGTCAGAGAAAAAAATCTGAATTGGTTGGCATTGTAAATGTAGCCTTAGTAAACATTGTTGGCGTATCTAGCATTTTGTTGGCTAGCAACATTGGACGCAAAGCTATTTGTACCCTTAAGAAATTACCAGAAAAAAATAATGGCCAGAATTAACAAAGCACTAAAGATAGATAAGATAAGATAAGATAAGATAAGATAAGATAAGATAAGATAAGATGAGTAGCTAGTGGTAGCTATTTGATTATTACGTAGCCATGCTAACAATGCTGCAGAAAAAGGCGAGTTATTTTACAGCTTTCTTTTTACTTCGCTAAACCGATTAATAAATGTTTGAAATTTTCTAATGATGCTAATAAACACCTTGTCTGTAATGTAGCATTAGGGGCTAAGCATTTCAAACAGATTTAAATCCACTCGCTCAGACGCCGTGGATTCAGGACAAACGATGCTTCACATACGAGCCCTCCATCACTCTGTGAGCAGAATAATGCTGAGCTCACTGTCACGGCAGGTTCAGGATAGAGAGTGGCATGACACCAGTTCACCGTGACCCACGCCGCACTTAGGGCTTCTCCAAACCCAGCCTGAGAGAGAGTGAGTCAGTGGACATTTGCAGCTGACTCACACAATAATAGCGAGTTTTGGTAAATGAGTTGTGAGTGGGTCTCCGTCTGCACACTGTGTTATTTTTTCTGCTCTGGCACAGTTGTAGTCTGATGTCTAAGGCTAATTACAAGCTCAAGAGTTTGAAAAAATATGACATGAAATAGGAAATAGAGCAGACTGCACCAAGACAATACGATCTCATACCATGATCAAGAATGATCAGTCCGATTTTATAACCTTCTATCTATCTATCTATCTATCTATCTATCTATCTATCTATCTATCTATCTATCTATCTATCTATTATTTTGTTATTTGTCTGTCTGTCTGTCTGTCTGTCTGTCAGCTTTTCCCTGCCTCTTACATTACCTATCTGTCTGTCTGTTAGGTAATCTGCCTGCCTGTCTCTGTCTGTATGTGTGTCTGTCTGTTTACCTGTTTGTTAATCTGTCTCTCTGTCTGTCTGTTAAGTAATATGCTTTCCTGTCTCTGCCTGTTAGGTTATATTTTTGTCTGTCTGTCTATCTGCCTGTTGTGTTATTTGTTTATCTGTCTGTCTGTCTGTCTGTTTCTTTAGTTATCTGCCTCTCTGTGTTAGGTTATCTGTTTATATGTCTGTTTTTTATGTTATCTATCTATCTATCTATCTAGCTATCTAGCTATCTAGCTAGCTATGTATCTGCCTGTCTATCTGTTTATTAGGTTATCTGTGTCTGCCTGTCTCAGTTTGTTCCATTGCCTGTCTGTCTGTCCGTCTATCTGTGTGCCTGCATCTATAATCCAGCCCTGTTTCTCCTGACCTTTGACCCCTATGTAGCGATATGAATGTGTATTGCTGAGAGCAGCTGTGTGTAGAAGAGGGTTAGCAGTGTTACAGACTCAGACATG
Organism: Pangasius djambal; assembly: GCA_022985145.1. Taxonomy (NCBI): domain Eukaryota; kingdom Metazoa; phylum Chordata; class Actinopteri; order Siluriformes; family Pangasiidae; genus Pangasius; species Pangasius djambal. The sequence goes on from CM040994.1 coordinate 3,666,430, forward strand.
ATGGAAAAACTGAAAGATCTCTCCAACCTCGTACAGAATGTTCCGAATGTTCAAAAAGAACAGCTGAATTTCTATTCCATGCAGAAAGCTATCTATCTATCTATCTATCTATCTATCTATCTATCTATCTATCTATCTATCTATCTATTATTTTGTTATTTGTCTGTCTGTCTGTCTGTATTTTAGGTCATCTGTCTGTGTGTCTGTCCATCTATAGGTTTCATTGGTTATATGTCTGTCTGCCTGTCTGTCTGTTAGGTTATCTATCTATCTATCTATCTATCTATCTATCTATCTATCTATCTATCTATCTGTCTATCTGTCTATCTACCTGTTTGTCTGTCTGTCTATCTTAAATGAACTTCCTGATCAAAAACCGAGCAGAGCCTTGCTTAACAAATAGAAATAAAAAGCATAGCAACTATTTTATTTATCCTAAATATGTATTTTAGTGCATGCCGCTACCCTGAAACTGTCGATTAGAGTTGCTTTTTTTAAAGTGAACATCTAAACTAAGACAAAATATAACCTTTTAAACACAACATGATGTATGAAATATGTAAGAACCATATGGGGTCCCTATATGTGCATGTTTATGTGTATGCATGTGGGTGTAAAAGCAAGAAGAGAATAAAATGAATGTAGGCGTGCATACAATAGCAGCATGTCAGTGTTTCATACTTTATAGCTTGGGGACAGAGAGAGGGAGACAGACAGAGAGAGAGAGACAGAGAGACAGAGAGAGAGATACAGAGACAGAGAGACAGAGAGAGAGACAGAGAGAGAGATACAGAGACAGAGAGAGAGAGAAGAGAGAGAGACAGAGAGAGACAGAGAGAGAGAGACAGAGAGAGAGAGAGACAGAGAGACAGAGAGACAGAGAGAGAGACAGAGAGACAGAGAGAGAGAGACAGAGAGAGAGACAGAGAGAGAGGTTAAAGGCTCGGTATGAGTCAAAAGTGAGTTTTGTGTTTGAAGGCCATTCATTTTACAGACAAATAAATATTATGTGAAAAATGTTTACAGAACAAAAAATCATATTAATGTAAAAAAAAGAAGAAATAATTGTCATTTAATTTTTAACTTTTATTTAATTTTTAAAATAAATAAAGTTTTAATACAAATTTAATACAACTTAATAACAAATTAATACAAAAAATAATACATTTAATTCATTTAAATTAAATATTTTACTTTTAAATTTGCATTACATTTTTTTTTATATTAAACTGTATTTATAGTGATGTAACCGTTATAAAAGGTTATGGAATTACCGTAGTATATTTAAAAACAAATTCAAATTGTAATACATTTTTAAAAAAAGTTAAAAAGAATTATAATATTAATGTCTTCCACAGAGCAAATTAGAATTTTGCTAGATTTAACAAACTCATGATTCCCCCAGATGTGTGTGTACAGATGTTCACTGTGTGTGACTCACTGGCACACATGATGCAGTGTCATTATAGCCTCTTCAGTACAGCATCTGTGAAAAGCCATTAAAATCATCCAGAGAGTAAAAGACACACACACACACACACACACACACACACACACACACACACACACACACACACCTGTATCTTGAGGGTGTACATGCACACTTACAGCCACACACATACACACAATGCACACCTGCATGAACATGCTCATACGTGGTCGCATTACGTATAGGCACAACACACACACACACACACACACACACACACACACACACACACACAAAGGC
>CM040994.1:3668258-3689284 GCA_022985145.1 Pangasius djambal
ACACACACACACACACACACACACACACACACACACACACACACACACACACACACACAAAGGCTCCCATTGCGCTGTCAGCAGGCGGAATTGTAAGCCTCACTCTGGATTCTTTCTTTCTGGATGGCAGCTTTTACAATCCTGTCAACCATCAACTCCCCACATACAATATAACAAAGCAGAAAGAGAGAGAGAGAGAGACAGAGAGAGGGAGAGAGACAGAGACACTGAGAGACTGACAGACAGAGACAGAGAGATATTCATGCTGCATACAGAATGCACATAGCATGAAGCTATTTTATTATACAGGAGTGCTCACTGATGCAGTTCCTAGAGAATTCAATTCCAGCTCTACACTGCCTTGCATAAGTATTCACCCCCTTGAACTTTTCCATTCCCAACGTAATGCTCCCACCACCATGCTTCACATGGGAATGGTGTTCTCACGATGATGAGCAGTGCTCCATTCTCCCTACTGATTTGTTATGCATATTTAAATGTAACATTCTCTAATTGCTTCATAACTCCATAAAAATGAAGACGCTAGCTAGACTCCAATAGCGCCTTTCCACGGAACGAGAGAGAACTCTTGGTCAAATATTAGCTCAAAGACTTTCAACCTTTTTTGTTTGAAGGCACAAATATTATACTTCATCACCAGATACATTATCAGTGGAGGATAAATAATGTCACCTTTCCCAGGATTCAAGTACTCGCTTATTTTCTGCAGATAGCCTTACTGTCTGTGAAAGAACATTATGCGGAACATTTGGAGCGTATGCTTATATTTGTATTTACAGTATACTTTATATATTTACAATATGTTTATATTAAAATATTGTGATGTGCTTAGTGATTCTGGTGCTACTTTGTCAGTCAGTTGATATTGTATTATCATTATTCCTATGAGAAGTTATATGTTGCTATGACATTACTAGCACAGTTACAGTGGCATTTAATAGGGGGAAAAAATTAGCTCCAAAAAAACAAAAGAGCCTCATTCTCACTCACCATGTTCCAGCAACAATGAGAAATCCAGTGTAGCCTAGTGGAGCATGAACTAGCATGAACGTTTGGCAGCAGAACATTTGGAAGCTGATCTGTTTGATGAGAAAGTGAAAGAGCTGGACAGACTCAGGGGCCGTTTACACGACAACGTTTTCAGCCAAAAAAACAGGAAACTTGTTGCATTTTGCCTGTTCGTTTACATGACAACGGCGTTTTGGGGACTGAAAATGCATATTTTTGAAAACAGGTTTCAAAGTGCAAGTTTTTGAAAACGCCGCCGTTATCGTCTCCATGTAAACACCCAATACGGGAATCTTTGAAAACGGTGACGTCATGCGCGTGCGCAGTACGTGTCTATTGTAAAGGCAAGCGCATACGTAATACAGCGTATTTGGCCGTTATCGCGGATATGTGTAAGCGCGAATCGTTTTGAAAACGTTGCCGTGCATACGTGAAACTTTTTGAAAACGCAAGAGAAAAACTTTTCCGTCTTTGACTACACTGTTGTCGTGCAAACGTAGCCTAAAGCACTAAAGCGCCGCTGCATCGCTCTCTTTAGGTAGATATGAAGCAAGGGCTAAATCTACAATAACAGCAGATAGTCAAACGGCATTGTGGGTGATGTAGGATCACCACCATCATGCCACTGACGATCGTGTGATAATTCTAAAGATTATTATGCGTGCCGTTTGGGGTGGCGTTTTCCTTCGATGTAATGCTGGTATGAGAGATATGGAATGGTGAGAGAGGAAATAGGCAGAGGGAATTTCTCCTCCTCAGGCTCTCTAGTTACTGATGAGGCCATGCTCTCACCAGCCATCTCCAGCCTCCCCAACCCATGCAAACACACACACACACACACACACACACATATTTGCACATTGTACGCCTCCTTCTCCTGTGCATAAAAGCACTGTATTTTATCTCGACCTGACCTCACTTAATGAGTCGAATCCTCCGCAGAGTGCATTATTTTAATTTTCTGTCTAAGTTAAGCCAAAATACGCACAGTGCATTAATAGAACTCATCTAAACTTTTTTTTTTTTTAAATTAAGCATATTATCTTGATTGAATTCTGCAGAGAGTAGACTATCCATTTATACAATTGGAAAGTAATGAATGTGGAGTACTGGAGTCAACAAGATGAATGTGTAAAAAGGTGAATCAGTAGGTGCAGTCTGAGACCTTCAGCAAGAGAACGGACAGATTTTCTCTTACACCAGTGTGTATAGTGCGTGTTATAACTGTGTGTTATGCAAGGAATAAAACAATCTCAGGAATCCTCTTGGAATGTAGATTTTTATTCTACTGTAGATAGTGTCACTCTTCATCTGCGAATCATTTCGACCTCCATCAGTGCTCTTTCTCTATCTCTCTCTCTCCCTCTCTCTGCGGTGAGCGAGAGAGAAAAATAATTCCCCAGATGTCTCTGCGCTCACCTGTCAAACAAAACCGAGTGTAATGCTTCACAGAGCGTGAAGATGTCCAAGGAGGATACAGGAAGAGAGACGGAACTTTACAGTGAGGATTAATTAAAAAAAAAGAACCTTGTAAGAAGAATAACACTGAGACGAGCACGTTTTTAAAATAAACTGAATTCTTCAAAATAAATGTAACAATCTTATACAGTGTTTATACAGCTATTTTTTTTTTTTTAATGAGGAAATCCTCTTTCTTAAGGCGAACATGTAATGAGCAACAGGTATTTTACAGCAATGACATATTCCGATGAACTGCACTCAATACGATGGATGCACTTTTTTTTTTTTTTTTAAACAGCACTCATTAGGAAGGATACTCAAAGTTGAGTAGTGTTTTGTAAGGAGGATGATTTAGAGGAAGTGTGTATGAATAGAGCACTGTGATGAAAAGCACTTTGTATGGAGGATTAGTGATAGAGAAAGCGCAGTTTGTAGCGAGGATACACCAGCAATAAGCACTAGAGAAATTACGTTAAGAGAAAGTGCACTTTGTAGGGAGGATACACTATAAGGAAGAATACTTTGTAGGGATTATGGGTGTAATGCAATGCAAGTATCATTATAAGGAACAGCACTTTGCAGGGAGGATACATTATAAGGAGGAGCACTATTCAAGGAGGTTACATTATGAGGACGATCACTTTGAAGGGAGGATACATTATGAGGCAAAGCACTTTGTCGGGAGGATCAATTATGAGGAACAACACTTTGTAGAGAGGATAAATTATGAGGTAAAGCGCTTTGTAGGGAGGATGCATTATGAGGAAGATCACTTTGAAGGAAGGATACTTTATGAAGCAAAGCACTTCGTAGGGAGGATACATTATGAGGAGCAGCACTTTGTAGGGAGGATACATTATGAGGAGCAGCACTTTGTAGGGAGGATACATTATGAGGAGCAGCACTTTGTAGGGAGGATATACATTGCAATATGAAGACAATCTCTTTTTTTTTACTACATGTATAGTATAAGCTAGAAGTGCGTAGGGAATAAGGAGTATAAAGAAGTGCACTTTGCAGTCAGTATACAGTACATTTACAGCAACAGCACTTTGCAGGCTTTATATGGAGAAAAAAAAACCAGAGCACTTATTCATGAGTACACTCTCTCATCTCTCCCCAGCGCTCTCCATGAAATTAAAGTTTTATGGGATTAGAAATGGATCGTGTGACGAAAAATTGCTCCTGAATATGGAGATATTTATAACAGAGCAAAAAACAGCAGGAGGAACTAAATCACTCGCATTTGCCCTGAAACTCTCTTCAAGAATAGACCGGCCAGAAGAGACACTAAAATAGACACACACACACACACCCACACACGTCCTCAGTTAGGGTGTCATTCACTTTCCATTAGAGCGCGTAGCACAAAAACCATACTAAAAAAATAGAAAGTATTTCAGATCCTTGGTTTCCGTAATAAGATGTACTCCCATATCTAGTCTAGATCACTTGTCGCATTATTATTATGTATTATAGAGTTAGAAATTGATTGGTGGAAACGGCTTTTATAACCTTTTAGAGGTTTACGGAGAAGATAAACTAGGAAGGACACTTATTAGACACTTATTACAATGAGGAACGGCACTGTGTAGAGAGGCTTCATTAAGAGGGAACAGTCTGAAAAGTAAGGAAGAAACACTTTGTAAATAAAAGAATAAACAGCAGTTTATATACAATTTTGGATATCTGTATTTCGGAGATAAAGTGGACTTGCACAAAGAGCTCGTATCTCCTAAGATAATAAGATCAAGAGCTCGTCAATACTTTTGCACTTTTGCCTCGTCGCGTATTTACATGCGTTTCTCATCAAACATCATTTAACTGCTGCAGATTTTGAACTTTTGTATACAACAGTGCTGTGGAATTCTCAAATCTGATTGGTCAGAAGGTGTGGATCTATAGTAGGTCCGGCTGCAAGGTTTATATTAATGCACTCATTCTAATACGCTGTTGTTTCTATAGTAACAGAAAATTCACAGAGCCTTGTATGGATGTGTCACATATAAAAAGTATCATTCCAAGTCTCATTTCTTAATTAATAAACAATATGTAATTAATAAAAATTATGTAACTGTTGGCAAATTGATGTGATGCACAGTATGAGGAATAAAACTCTTTGGAATGGAAACAGTAACTCTGCGTCACATCACGCTGCATCACTGATTATTTTCCAAAACTGAATTATCTTTATGGGTAGACTGTTCAAGACTGTAATCATGTGTAATTTTTTTTTTCACCTTATGTTACAAGTTATTAGTCTGCCTTTACTAGCTTAAATTTCATAAAGCCTTGAGACATTTATGAAGTATCCACCTGTCATTTTATCTTTTGGGTATTTAATGTATTTACTGTATTGAATTTGGTGGTCCATTTACGTGCGAGTTGCACTACGATGACCATATGATAATTACGTAATTTGCATGCATGCTGCTGGTCACTAAAATGACCATAATCGTGAGTTCGCTTCGAAAATATGGCTTTTAGTCATAAATTCATAGGTTCGATATTTGCCTTAGCCATTTTGTTGCCATTAAATTAACGCGATCGAAACATTTTTTCTCATTTGTGCGCACCCCATGAAGCCATGAAGAATAGACACCTAATTAACCGCAGCTCCAAAATCAGAACTTTGTCATTCATTAAAACTCTACACATCAGCTCTGCTACTGCTACAACAATACAGAAAAGAGAATTTGACTGGTGTCTGAGATTTCTTCCCCCACTCTCTCCTCCAACATTACTGAGAATTTAGTCACCGGGTTTGCTGTACCGGCTTGGCTTCAGTCATGTGGCCGCTGTGCGAGAGTGTGTGTACGTGTGATAGTAAATTACTATCCATGAGTTGTCTGTTTCTATAGTAACCGCAAGGCCAGGCAGGTGTGAGGTAGATCTCAGGGTGAATGAGCCTTTGTGTGTGTGTGTGTGCGTGTGTGTGTGATGGGGGGGGTTACTATCAGCTGATGTTAAGACTGGAAAGCAAAGCTGATTTGTGTTGGGAATAATGAGGCTCACTGTATTTAAATCAGCCATATTGCTTTTCCTTTCCTGAGTAGAAACCAGTAACAGTGCAGATAGACAGAGAGAGGGAAAGAGAGAATCATTATGGTTATTTATTCCACTCTGAATTTCTCATCCGGAGGCAATAAAATTCACTGAGCTGCTTCCTGAGCCACACATACTTAGCACCATGATGGAAAGGGCTTTGAATGGAGTCGAGGAATTATTGAAGGATAATGTAGATATTCCAGGTAGCTGGCCATTGCATATTAAAGTCATATAACAACGTTTTTCAGCCTAATGTCTATCTACTGCATCTGCAGTCTATGTGTGGTTACCACGGGCAAAAAATTTCGATATGCTTTCCTTTGCTGAGAAAAAACCCCGGAAAAACTGATTTATAAAGGAAGTCTGAGGGCAGCTGTTGATGGGAAAGAGGATGAGAAAGAGGCTGAGACTAGCGGTGTCAGGCTAGTGTTAGTACCTAGCCTCCATTTTAAAAATGCTTTTAAAATCTAGATAATTTTTTTAAACTTCTTAATGTAGATATATTTGATAAATATATCATATGTGCGTGAATGTAGTGAGCAAACTAGCTTGTTGTGGAGAAGGTACATCTTTTGCTGTATTGCTAACTAACATCAGCTAGCTAGTTTGCGACCAAGCAAATGCTTTCAACAAAGCATTACAATAAACCTGAGTTACAATGAAGTAGTCTTAATGTTACTATGTGATTATGTAAGTAAATGCCGGATTTAAACTACAAAACTGTTGATAACTCACTTCTTGCACAAATATTTGACGGAAACACACCGTCACACGGTCGCAGCTAGTCATGTCTAGTCGAGACTGGTAATCAAACGTTAACGTTAATCAAAGTTTATTCACGTTAAAGCAAAAATAAACAAGAATTCAAGGTTATACTACATGGATACCACAAGATCTTTAAGACAATCAACACAACTGCCCTTAGAATCCACAACTGCCCTTAGATTTGCAGCTTTCTTTTTGTTTCTCAATACAAGGAATTCGTATATAAAAAAAATTCTTGTCTGTTTTCATCACACATGCGTTTCAGATTCGGTAGATCGAGATTAGTTTGAAAAATGCTGGAGTTACCCTTTAAATTTCTGAAGAACAGAGAACTGAGGTAAAAAAAAATACATTTTAATCCCTAGAATAAATTATAGTCCCTGAAGGATTTTTTGACACTCATCACTATCTAGCTATTTCAAAAACGACCCATCTTTTGTTCCTCCCTGTTGTGTTGATGGTGGATGACAGCCTCAATGCCACCGCCCTGCTGGATCTTAATGCATGGGGTCGAGGCTTCCTGAGGAGCTGGCTACGATGGAAAGCTAGAGAGGGAAGAGATTTAATTGCTGTGGTCACCACATTAGTGACTTATCTTTTTATAGTCATTACACAAGTCAGCATGAGAGTAATGGACCTAATGCAACAGCCGGGCAACCATCTGAGGAGACGTAGCCCAAGGGAAGACGATAGAGAGAGACAGAGAAAGATAGATTTTGGTGAAATTTTTTGTGCATTTGCGTGTTTGCAAGCAGATATTCTGAGGAGAGACGATCCATATGCATTCACACAGCTTTGAAAGAGATGACCAGATGGTAAGGGAGGTGGACGTACCCATACTTGTTAACGCACACTGGCATATCAAAGGCCTATTGTTTATTGGTCCTGCATTACAAAGGATTCTCGAGATACAGTGTCATCCGTCATTACACCAGGTGCTGAATTAAAACAAGTGGATTCAGATAGGTTAGTGATTCAGCATTGTGCAGTGTGTGTGTGCATGCCTGTGTGTGTGTGTGTGTGCGTACGTGTGTACCAAACAACTCAAATGTTGGTATGATTCACTGGATAAATAAAGAAAACTAAAGTTTTCAATGAGAAGTTTTCTTTACAAAAAAAAAAAAGGTTCAAAATCTCACCTAAAAGAACTGTCTTGAAGAGTAGATACGTGTATACGTGCTGTGTCGTTGTGGTTGTTGCTCAAGCTTATACTCTCGGTGGCTTGAGTGTGATTCTAGCCATTAATATTTTTTCCCCTTGGTGTATTTCTAACTGTGGTCTAGGTCTTATATCTTCCACCTACTAATTAAAGCATTTGAAGAAGCTTTAATTGCTCTTAACTCAGCCATGATGCAATACTTCTCACTATTGCTTGATAAAATAGGCCTGTTTTCCCATTTTATTTAAGTTGTGGGTTTCATGATTACATTTAATGATAAGTTGGAGATTTTTAAAAAGAGGGCTAACATGATATTATACAATTTTCCACTTAATTCAAGTGCCGATGATCAGAGAAAACCTGTCTGAGATCTGATGTTTTTTTTTGTCTACCAGTGATACATGGTTAAAATACACTGCCACTTTAGTATCATACAATCTGCATGGTCAAATCATTGTAAGTCTTTAGTGCAAACGGCTTTGCGCTTTCCCGTTTTCTCCTCTCACATTTAGGCGAAAGGGAAAAGGCTGGTGAGGGAATGACAGTTTATACAGTAGCTGTTATAACATAAGTGATAATAGGAACGTGTTTTGTGAATATTTCACAACTTTAATGTAACTATAAATGGTTAAAACATACGACAAGTCATACTCCTTTTTGTGTCAGGCTGCATCACACCATCTCATTGTTGATGATTTTTTTCTATAACAGCACACCCCACAGTGATTTATTCCTTACATACTAAATGTGTGTGAATTGGGTATTCAGTATGGGATAAGCGTGCGCACCATGAGCCCATCGTTAAGATTTTATTCTGCATTTTTCACTTACGCTTAACGCAACCCTGTAGGATTATAATTACATCCATTCTGCTTCTGCTGCACACTACCCTGGGTTATGTTTCCCAAAAGCTTTGCAGCATAATGACCACCATTATGCAGTAGACATTTTTCAGATTTAGATTTCCTCCACCATGTAACGATGACTGTAACTCTTTTAAGCATTCAGAAGTGCAACCCAGAGCCCACACTGAGCGTGCGCCACTACATAAGCGTATGAGTCAGCAAGAGTGCGAGAGAGAGAGAGAAAAGGAGAAGAAATAGTGGCCTTAGTCTGGCACAGTCTCTCAAAGTGGGATGCAAAGGTCAAAATATCATCCTAATTTGATTTTGAATTTGTTTACTTCATCCTAGAGTGTGCCTTTGGGACTTGTGTGGAGTGTATATTTTCTAAGCGCCTCCTCGCATGTTGACCCTTCAGTGCACTCTTAATTAATTCTAATATGAAATCTGTTAAAGTCTCTCGTTCCACATACTCTTTTGACCTTGATTATTCATCAAGCTTCTCAGAGGAAGGACGATTGATCCAGAGTCAGTCCATCATCTATGAAAATTGTTTGAAAATTGTTTCTTACAATTAGGACACTTGGAGAAAACTAACCCTAGACCAGTGGGTGTCTCCTCGCATGGGGCGCCAGGTTCTTACCTCATTTTCCCCTTTTAAACTGTTATGACAAACAGAGCAAGCAGTGCTTTCGGCAAAGAGATGAGGGCAGCATGAAATGTGTAATTTTCTTGACTCTATTATTAGGTTAGAGACAAGGTCAGTACTCTGCATGTTATTAATTTGCACGCTTCGGATGTTCAAAAAGCAGAAAGGTACTTCTGCAGGTTTTAATGCTCCCCCTTGAAGCGAGAGAAAGAAAAAATGTGTTACATTGCAATAATTAAGGTCAGGGCTAAAGGAGTATATCGAGCAAAAGTATATCACTCATAATTCAATTTTTAAAAATCATATGACTAGCTCTTGGTACAAAGTCATTTTTATTTGACATTGTGAGTGTAATATATCCTTCTCTTCTCTTCTCTTCAGATCAGCAAACAGCAGCTTCAGGTAGTAAAGGATCGCTTCCAGGCCTTCCTGAACGGAGAGACACAGATTGTGGCAGATGAGGCGTTCATCAATGCCGTCCAGAGCTATTACGAGGTGAGGAGGTTACAAACGCATAATAGTACACACCTTGTAAAGGGATATCCAGACTGACTCAATGCTCATTACTCTCATATGGGGGTGGGGTGGGGGTGAGGGGGGTATTAATGGGGGGTGAAATGTGAGTTAGGTGTTAACTCTCATCAAGGAATGACTTCAGAATTTTCATTTGTCTCGTTATATTTGAATAAGTCACATCCAAACTGGAGCAGCAGTGACCATGGATCTTTTAGCCAGCAATCAAATCCAAGACACCTGAAGTCAGTTTTATTTTTGCACAAATTCCTTATTCCCATCATCTGCTTCCATGACATCTGTTGTAAGATTCTTCTGTATAGATGACATTAGGGAAAAGATACCCAGGCCTTACATAGAATTACAGAGTTTTACAAAATATTACATCATCCAAATTGTACTCAGTAACAGGTGGGCTACCGTCAGTAACTGGGACCAGTCAATACAGAACATTACACTGTAATAATCAACATCTCACTATCTGATAACTCTAGTTATTTGATTAATGACCCACTCAAGGTGCCTTTCCTTCTGAAAGACTTTTTCCTTGATACTTTCATCTCTGGCTTTCTCATTAGGGACCTACACTGCAACCTAAAGTTGCTTTGTGACAATGTCTTTTGTGTAAAGCATTATAGAAAGAAAGCTTTTATTGAATTAAACACCTACAAAGGAAGCTATAGGGTAGTTTTACCTGATAAACTGGCAACGTGGTGTACAACCATCTAAAATAAGACATAAATTATTCGTTTTCATCAAAGAGTCAGCACTGTGTCAAAAGCAAGAGCATGTGAAGTGGGTAAAGGTGATTTCTTTCAGGTTAATCAGCTTAATCCTGGTGGCAATTTAGACTGATGGGGACAAATGAAATGGCCAAGTGTTCAGGTTCAGACAAAGGCAGCAATTCAATTAATGTTCTCTTTCAGGATTTATATGAGATGTTCTAACTGTTTTAACGGACCTTCATCTGTTTAGCTAAAGCGAGAGAGAGAGAGAGAGAGAGAGAGAGAGAGAGAAATGGGGTATAGAAAATATTGAGAAAAAGAAAACACTTCCTTATGGAATGTTATAGTTCCTGTGAAGTTTGGGATAGAATTTAAAAAAAAATACTTTGTATAGAGGTAAGTAAAGTGACCTTTAATTGCTACATTATATTTGACTATTTTCAGTCTCTGTACTTTTTTTTTTCTTCATTTTAACAATGAACATTGTCTCAAAGCAGCTTTACAGAACATAAGAAACAGAAAAAACATGCAAACAGTCCTAGATGTTAGACAAAATTGTCCCTAGTGAGCAAGCCTGAGGCGACTGTGGCGACTGTGGTGAGGAAAAACTCCCTTAGATGATATGAGGAAGAAACCTTGAGAGGAACCAGACTCAAAAGGGAACCCATCCTCATTTGGGTGACACTGGATAGTGGCATTTTACTTTTACACTCCGTGTCTCTTTTACATTATTAAGTTAGGAACAAGAGTGTTTGAAAATGCAGGAAGTATTAAATATAACACTGTAATCAGATATTAGACCTATGTCCTTACCACACATCTGAGAACACGAGGGACCTTAAAAGCTCTGATGCAGAGAGAGTTCAAGAGCAAAGAAAGTGATGGAGGGCAAAAGAATGAATAAGGGATGAATGTCAAACCCAGAGGTGCAGAATGAAGAACATCCATTCATCTTTGTCTGTTTTAACACTGAGGTTAGGTCTCCTGCTATGTGTTTTGGCGAGTAGCACAACAAGCTGTGAGCCAGAGCCCAGGTGGGCACATCATTAACCCGTAATACCCATGCTGGGAAATGGCCCCGCTTGGAGCTAGACATGGACAAAGAGTTTCAGATTGAAGGGAAACACTACAATCAGCAACATAGTGATTGAAGTGAATTTCAAAAGTGGAAAACATACTGCAATAACGATACAGCTTCTCATGCAGCAACAATTCCCGTACCTGTTCTCTCTAAGAAATGTTTTTCTCCTTTCAGAATTGGTTGCTTCCTGTGTATTGTGAAAAATGATTATAATAAATCTGAGGTGGGAATTGAGACAGAGCAAAAATAATCAATGTTTCTGGCAGCAGAAACACCTCGTTCACAGCTTAGCATTTCTACCAAACAAAAATGGCAAACTGTGTCCAGCCACCCAAATCTAGTTTGCATAAGTCTTTTGGTTTAAGACAAAACTGACTCTAATACAAAATTGCTATCAATATTATCAGGTGTTTCTGAAGAGTGACCGCGTTTCCCGCATGGTCCAGAGTGGCGGCTGCTCGGCTAATGACTCACGCGAGGTGTTTAAGAAACACATCGAGAAGCGTGTGCGAAGCTTACCTGAGATTGATGGCCTGAGCAAGGAGACGGTGCTTAGCTCCTGGATGGCTAAGTTCGACACTATCTACCGTGGCGAAGAGGATCCCCGGAAGCACCAGCAGCGCATCACGGCCAGCGCTGCCTCCGAGCTCATCCTCAGCAAGGACCAGCTGTATGAAATGTTCCAACAGATCCTTGGCATCAAGAAATTTGAGCATCAGCTGCTCTACAATGCCTGCCAGGTAAGACAGATGGAAACTGCTACAATCTGGCTGGGAACGGTTTTTGGTTCTTGGTTCTTCCAATCCAGTTATATTCATGTTATTTTAAAATGTACACCAAGTAATGAGAATTTGAAGATCATACAATCAGTGAAAATGAACTAGGTCCAGATGCTGAGTGGGGGTTCATAGTCTAGAACTCTGTTTAGAGCTGTCATGTATCTGGCTTGGATCCTGATAAGATTTTAACCACATGCATTTACACAAATACTTCTCTGAAGAATCTCTTGTTTCTTGTTTCCAGTTCTGCAATGCATGGTTACGGTATCAAAAATTCTGATTTTCTGAGGTTCATTAAGCGACAATCTAACACACAGTCCAAAAGTCAAGGTCGTGAGGAAGGCAATGGACAAATATGGATACAATCTGCAAAATCCAAAGCGTAGTCGAAGAACGAGGCAAGAGTCAAAACACAAGAGAGGCAATCAATACATGTTCAAGAGTTGGCAAGACTTCACAATGATTGTTAATTTGAGTCCACTTTTATGTATATACTGTGTAAACAGGAAGTACATGTTAAATATTGCAGTACTCAGGTAGGTGGACCTCTGCTGGCAGGAAGGTGTAAGGTCTCAGGTTGATGTGCCAATATCCAGATAGGGATTTTCTGCATAAAAATGCAGGCATAACTGAACTCAAAATGCATTTACACCCAGGACCCCCTTCAACATCTAAACTTTCATGGTCCTTGGCTAAAAAAATGGCAATTTTTCATGCAGCAGGCATCAAATATTATGAGTTACATATTCTACATGATACAGTAATCGGAACGGCTGTAGTCATAACGCATTGATAAGTCCAAAACGAGGACGAGCCGGAATTGAGGCAAAACTGAGTCTTAACTGGAAAAGTTCAAGTCTAGATCAAGTCCAAAGGAATGCAAGAAAGAGTCAAGATGGAGATCAATAACCATCAAATCTTTTTCAAGGCCAAGCCTTTACTTCAACTTGTTGGCTCCATTTGTGCATTGTCCCAGTGAGTAGCTTCAAAGAACTTTATTAATCCCCGGGGGAAATTGCTTTACATATTACAGTTGCTCTCAAGAAAGAAAGAAAGAAAGAAGGAAATAAAATAAATACATACCTATACAGTATATATACACAAAATGAAAAAAAGGAAATCAATAAATTAAAAATGAATAAGTAAACATACAAATAATGATGTAGAACTTTAGGCTTTGTTCTCTAGAAGAATGGCTAGACTTCTTGTCAAACTTTGTGCAAGCGAAAAAACAAACAAACAGCAACATTATTGTGAACAAGTGAACATTATTTTTTGCAAACTCTCAATAGAGGCGAAGAACATTTCTAGCATTTAGAGATTAATGCCCAAGACTGAGACAAGTCCAAGTACCAATGCCGATAAATACAGGGCAAGTCCGAGTCTATACAGAAAAATCTTGAGCCCAGATCGCTACAGCCCTAGTAATGAGATTAGAACTTGCATTTGACTATTTGTGGGTCAGAACTTGTCAGGTTACAATCCAGGTAGGAGATTCAGGAAATGACCAGGCGTAAACAGGGTCTCAGATTCATAGCAATTAGATTTCTTGCATTTATGTTTTATGGCTAATCATTCACCTGACGCCTTCATCCAAAGAAATTTACAGTTGAGCAGTTGAGGTTTATTGCCTTGTTCAAAGACCCAACAGTCATAACTGGACGGTGCAGGAATTTGAACTGCGATCAGAAGCCAAAAGCTTCAACCATCTAGCAACCATTGCTTAGGGTTTATGTGGATAATCCATATCAAGCTGTCTGCAAGGTCTCTTTATGTCATAGGATTTAATTTATTTCATCACTACTGTTCCAGATGAGTTCCAGGTGAGTTCTTATGACCTATTTTCATACCCAGTTTGTGGAATGACCAGTTAGACCAGTTCAATGATGTACAGCTAAAGGTGAGATGTATTGTGTTTTTGTAATCAGATATGCTGGGTGTGAAAATGAAATTCTCAGAACGTCAGTGAGCCATTTCAAGCAAAGCCCAGTATCTATGAGCTTACTTCAGCCCTTATTGGTTATTCATTCTTTTTGGAGTCTTCTTGCATCATTTGTAGACAATAAGCTAGTTCTTAGGAAGAGCTTCTTGACATGAAGGGATGTATTGTTTTGAAAGTGTCAGTAATCCAGATGCCCACTGCTTCCATCGACCGTTTGGATGAACAATCATGAAGGATGTCTGTTGGAAATGCAGAATGTCATTTTTAGAAGGAAATTCAACTGCCATAAACCAGAGATGTAGGTACCTGCATACCGGTTCGGATCAGTGAATGTTGGCAGCGAGGCGAGTACAGCAGATGATAGGAGTGGGTAGTGAGCGCAGAACATAATAGTACAAGGACAAATTGTAGGAGAGAGTTAGAGAATTATAGGAGCGAAGTTTTAGTCCACCTGTTTTTTTATGAGCATATCATTAGAGAGATTATACAATAACGAGTGAAGCAAACTCTCTGTGTTCTGGTCTCTCTCTATGTTGGTGCCATGATGCTCTTTTCATTATCATCCTGTTGCTTCCCTTTAGAATATTTGCATAATTGTAGTTGATGGAAAAGAAGAATGAGGTGCATTTCATTCTGGAAATCAGATATATAGCCAGAGAGAGTGAAAGAAGTAAGATGAAGTATATGAATAAATATTAAAAAACAAACAAATAAACAAACAAAAAAACACTGTTTTGTGCTGTTATAGGACTCATAGTCCACAACGGGGTGGTGTGATACGGCCAGACATGAAGTGGAGCGTTTTCTTCTTGGCAGCAGTTTGGCGACAGTTATTTTAATATTTAATTTATTGACAAACAACCTATCATACTTTTTACCATTAAATATCATTTTGTTGAACATCCACAAGATAAGTTAGTTCCTGTTATCGCTTATGTTATAGCAGCCGTATACAGTCGTTCTCTCGCCGGCCTCCAACTGTTACGAAATGCTGACACTGGAGACTCCTTTCAATAATCTTAAATAAACGTCTCCTTACAGAAAACCACACCACGTCATAATTATAACGTCCACTATAAAAGTCCCTGTGTAAGTTGTTACTATGGAAATGATAACGTTTTGGAGCGAGCTCATTAATATATGTACCTGTACATACCCGTGATTTGTCTGTGCTGCTCTCGTTTTGCTCTTGTGTCTACGTTTAGAGTGGGTCCAGAGAGATCGAGTCGGTTTAGCGGATTTCGTATGTCACGCTCCCTATCGCGCTGCTCCATCCACGTTACTTCAAAAATAGCAAAAACTGGGTGAAAGCAGTACAAACACCTGACTCACAGTGTGTCACCATATGTTTGCAATACATCTGTGTCATTGCATGGAAATAGCGGGCAGGTAATTGTACCAATTTAATGTGTCAATCATAATAACGCACACCCACATCTCAGGAAGGAGCGATAAAGTGATGCATACTGTTGTCCAGACATTAATTCAGTAATCAATATGCATCATATTTCTGCCTTACTATTGGCTGGGAGCAGGATGACGTGCCATACATGTGACAGCATCTTAATTAGCCATGAATACAACCCCTCTCCTCTATTTGGATGGTAATAACCCAGTCGCCATGGCAACAGAAGAGCGGTGGGCTGAGCGTCAGATCAACATGAGTGAAATCAGGCGCATTCAATGTACACACACACACACACACACACACACACACACAGTATACATATGTGCATGAATAAATGTATACACTTAGAGTACACACCTCACCAAACACACACACACACACACACACGCACACACACTCAAAGTATGTATACACACATACATATACACATATAGTACACACTTCAACGACACACATATGCACATAATGTACACACACACTTATAGTATGTATAGGCACAGACATATGCATGTACACACATACACACAGTATGCATGGGAGTGCATGTGCACACATACACACACACATACATATACACATAGAGTGCACACCCCAAATAAACACACGCACACACCCTTACAGTATGTGTATGCACACACGTACAGTATACATATACACACACAGTGTGTGTATTCACATGCGTACGTAAACACATAGAGTACACAACTCAAACACACACACACACACACACACCCTTACAGTATGTATATACTATACACACATACATATACACATAGAGTACACACCCCAAATAAACACACGCACACACCCTTACAGTATGTGTATGCACACACGTACAGTATACATATACACACATGGTGTGTGTATTCACATGCGTACATACACACATAGAGTACACACCCCAAACACACACACACACACACACACACACACACACACACAGTTTCTGTGTTTTCTTCTGTTTCTTTTCCCACAACTGTTTTGCATCCTTCACTCATAGTCTCTGTAATTCTCACTGAGTGTGCGTTACACACGTGTTTGTTTGTGTCCCAGAGCGCTCGCATGCTAAACAGCATTCAGCAGGCGTTCGCTGTCTCCCAGATGGAGGGAGTCTAATCTGATATATCGACTGTTTCCTGAGGGTGTGTTGGGATGTTAGCTGTGCACCAGCTTCTGACTGACAGGTAATTAAAACCGAGGCAGAAAGCGCTAGAAAACACTTCAGCACGGTGATGCTGACAAACAGTGAGCTTGTGATTCATTTCCTGCCCTGTGGCTCTGATAAAAACACCATCAAATAGAACAAGTGGTATCGGTGACTCTCCTGCTTATGAGATCATCACTCACACGTAATAGCTGTCCTCGGCATTTATTTATTCATCACGGTAAACGTGAATGAAGCATATTGTGGCACATGTAGTGCTTTGTGGAAGTGTCTATTGTTAAAAGCGCCATACAAATAAAATTGAATTGATGTTTACCATACCTCTCTATTCCCAGCTTCTCTTGATAGATATGTCAAGCTCTTCATCATGAACGTCTCTAACTCGGGCACTTTCCAGGTTGCATCTCTACCAGAACGATGCTTGGACCCCTGGTTATTTCTTCCTCACACCAAAAAAAAACAACCCTTAATTTTTGTTTCAAGACAAATTGCATTGCTCTGGATCATCCTTCACATCCAAGGTGTATGGTTGGCTCAGAACTAAAGTATTATTTTCTCTAGCTAAGTTCGTGGGCTTACGTTACATTCAGGAGCGTCTGGTATAAATGTGCTGGCATCACATTGATGCGATGGAGCAAATTTTATCATGAATAAGCGACATATCAGAAATATGCTCTAATGGCTTTCTTCTATAACACTTTACCTGAAGATAGTGCACATAATGGCCACTACACCTGACATAAACCTACATAGTAATTTATAAAGGCTTAATGTATGCATGTAATCCTGATCGGCTACAAAGTGGCGCTCTATAATGCAAGTCAATCTGGAAAGTGTCATAACGAAAATCTAGGTGTTATGACAACTGAAAGTCAGTTCTCGTGGCACTCTATAGAAAATGTCATAACACAAACATTATGTAAACTAGAGGTCAGTTCTTGTAGTGCTCTTTAAAGCAAGTCGACCTGAAAAATGCCGTAACATAAATTTGGGTGTTATGTCAACTAAAATGCAGTTCTCATGGCACTCTATAATGCAAGCGAACCTGGAAAATGTCGTAACACAAAAACCAGGTCTTATAACAATTGAAAGTCAGTTCTCATGCTGCACTATAACATCATATCTCAGTCTGGAAATCTAGGAGAAAAGCAGTCTTTATGACGGCTGATGAGGGTTGCATTAGGCCTTAATAAATAGCTATGTAGTTTTATGCAGTGTTATGTATGTCCATTATGAACACTATCTTTGGTTAAGGTGTTACAGGAACATGATTTGAGTCCCAGTTTTGGACAGTGTCTCAGTGAGTGATTTTTAATGATAACAGCAAGATTTTTATTATTTTTTTTCTCATTCAAGATCAAAAGCCTTTTATCTTACCTTCCACAAAGAAAGCAAGCTTGTTAGGCGGGCTCTGATCATGAGCAGACAGCTGGAACATCAGAACAGCTGAGCAGACCCGGCTTAGCATCCTGAGACTGAGCACAGTAGGAGGGATGTGTGGCTGTGTGTCTTTCGTTTTTATTCTACTCTGCGTGTGTGTGAGCATGCACATGTTAGAAGGCACACAGGAGCAGGACGTTTATCAGTAACCCCTGCTGTGAGACAGACCTCAAAGATATACTGGTGTAACAAACGTGGCCACCAAAACACAACTTCTTCCTTTAGCCTTGGCACTTGGCTACGGGTGCACTGCTTTGATTAATGCCTTCTCTCCAGTAATGATGGCTGTGTTACAGAAGCAAATTAGATTTTGTGCATTTGCGCAGGATATGCAGCCTGGCATGGGTGTGTTTGAGTCTGAGGCGAGGGTGTTTTCTGGTGAGCTGAGATTTATCACGCTGACACTGCTGGTACACACCCTGTCTCAATTATCTAACCACGGGAAAAGAAATGTGCCACATACACCTAAAGTATTCTGAAATCAAACATGCTAGAACATGCTAGTCAGGTAAGTGATTTAATTCAGTGCAGTTTTAGCTGTATTTGCATAATAAACATTGACGAAGCAGCTTTACAGAAATCCAGGTGTAGATTTAGAAGCAACGGTGGAGAGGATGACACGAGAGGAACCAGACTTCCAAAAAGGAACCCGGTCCACTTCAAAGTGACACCAGATAGCATTATTATATGAATTATTACCGTATGCTATGATGGGATGTAACCGAATACGAACACATTATTCAGAACAGTTAATATGTTCTAAATAGACACAGATACAGGTACTTTTTTTTTCCCCATGAAAGAAAGGTTCATAGGACATCTGGGTGAGACTAGAGGATTGCATCAGGAGCAAAACATTCGAATGAGCGTGAGGTTTTTACTTTCATGCAGGTGCAAGTGTCTGAGTGAGCAGTTCATTAACATGATATACGTTTCCAACGTCCATTCATTCATTCTTAGTATCTGCCTTGTCAGTGTGACGGGAGTTTAAGTCAGGCTACTAGCTTGCTTACATTTTGGGAAATAGAACCAACTAAATGTGTTAGAAAATTTCACAAGCAGGTACAAACAAAAATAATAACCGTGTGAGCAGGATTTAAAAAAACAAACAAAAAAAACCCCAGTCCCATCCACATCTCTAGTTGAGATTCGAGGGATGTAGCTGAGGTAGAGGAACTATCAGAGCCAGAATTCACACACCATGCTTCACACCACAAAAGATAAAATGGCATGTGGACATATTTTTGCTAATACTTTAATACTTTTTTGCTAAATACACTCAGTGTGTTTGTATTAAAATAATTACGGAGCTCTATTCCAGTATAGCTTCTTATTTATGAAGCCCCTATGCCTGCCAAATGAATAATTTCAATGCCTTCAAACCAAATTAAATATAAAATTAAATAAGTTATGCACAAAAAAATTATAGTCATGCACTATCAATCAGGCAACAAAAAGACACAGTTCCATAAGGCCTCCAATTTGATATAAGCCTTTCATAAATTCTCTGGTATTGCTTTATCAAATATTTATGCAGTGCTAATGAATGTTTTATAAAGGCACTATGTAGGTACCCTTCACATTTATTTATTTATTTTTTTTTTTACAGTATTGCCCTATGATATAATACTGCCGGAGTTCAAAGGTGTTGTTTCATGGTTTTAATATCTTCACTATATTCCAATAACAGAGAAGATATTAATAATAAAGAAACTCTTTGGGGAGTAGGTGTGTCCTTTTGATAAACGGTATTGAAAAACACATCAGTTGTTTGTGTACTTGCTTTCTGATTTCTTCAAATTTCTATTTTTTTAAAGCAGTGTTTTCTATATTTTCCATAATCATGACTCATAGTACACTGTGTTGAGGCATCGCAACACAGGAACACTCGTCACTTCTCCTCAAAAGGTCTCGAAAGTGTACTTTGAACGCTTGTGACGCAAGCATGTGGTCAGCAGTGTTTATTGATTTTACATAGGCGTTTGTTTTGTGTGTGTGTGTGTGTGTGTGTGTGTGTGTGTGTGTCTTAGTGTGTGACAGCACCCTAACTTTTTATTGGTGAATTGCTATAATTGCAGAACAGTGTGTGTCTAGACATGTGTGAATGTGCATGTGTGTGTGTGTGTGTGTGTGTGTGTGTGTGTCCATTAGGAACACCCTGAATGCCCTTTGTCTGGCTTTTTGTGGTTGTCATGGAGACGGTAAACATACAGGGCTTTTATTCATTCTTTTTTCTTCATCAGCTGTTCATCATGAGAATACATTACAGGCACAATCTGTCTAATCAGATGTGCACACACACACACACACACACACACACACACACACACACACACACACCTGTTGTCTACACACTCTTAGAGGGGGAATAAAGGAAATCTATTTCCTTGGCTGATTTGATTAAATCACTACTGTGTAATTATTACGTCCTAAAGCAAAGCTCAGAAAGTCATCAATCTGTACTTTAAAATCAATAGTTAAGCCAAAATGACATTTACACAGTTTTCACAATTACGTCATGTCAGATAGTCAGATAGTACGTGCTACATATCCAAAGTTTGCTTCTTTAGTTTTGTGCTGGAGCTACAGGATGTGACTGAAGTGCTTTAAAAAAAAAAAGGAAAGATTTTAGACACTGTATACACCTTTCACATGGGGAAACTGAATGCCTTTAAAATAAATTTTATTTGAGGATTTGCACGTCAAGCAGTTTGATTGAGAATATCTGATCAAACTGATGAAATGCTTCATGATCAGATGACCATATGGATCAGATGTGTGAGCAGTAAGACATAAAGTAGCAAATAAAGTCTGCAGTGCGGTGTTATACATTTACCTGTACCTTTACACATAAAATAATAGAAGCTTGAAAAGAATTCAAGGCACAATAAAGAACCAGGATTGTTTTTATGAATCCTCAAGGATCACTAAGGTATATCTAACAAGGGAAAAGAATTGAGAACTAAGAATAGGATATGTTAAACAAGTATATTCTAATCACCGATTGAGTTTAAGGGCAA